>JBCJKH010060850.1:0-29600 GCA_039877255.1 Loriculus beryllinus
AACTTGCTGTGTATTTGCCAGACATAAGAAGCAGGACTTTAGGAGAATGTACTGAAATGGTTCCAGCATTTCTGGAGGGTCATTCCTCCCTGTGAAAAGGATGCACACCTTCAACTAGGAAATTCATTTACTGATCACACCAGAATCAAACTTCTTCCTGCTCTTTCCACACTTAGATCCAGCTACTAGATGAGATACACAGACTGATACTCAACCGCCACACATCATTCTTCTATTCCTTCAAGTTATACAATTTAGTACTAATGCTAGCTGTTCAGAAAAGAGTAGTTTGTGGATGGAGAACAGCCAAAAAGACTGAGGCTGGTGCGAAGAACACAGAAATGAAGACTTGGTGCTTGCTTTGTTCAGTCTGCACTTTGTGCTAATAGGAGATATCAGTGGAGAACCCAAGAGAGGCTCTAGAGATTTCACCCATGCACAGCTAATGAGTTAAACCCAATCACATACACTTTGCAGTGTGTTTATACCCATTACCTGGCACAGTACTATGATAGAAGCATGACATGGTAGAAATGAGCTAATGGCAAACTAGCATGGAGAACAATTCCACCAAGGCAGTTGTTAACCAGCCAGGAGGTATTATCAACAATCTGATAACACTATATTGCTACTCACATCTGGGATAGTTTTAGCACATGCAAAGCATTACCAGAAAAAAAACCCAAAAAACAAAGGGACAAGAGAATGTGAGCAACACAAAGTCTTCCTATCTATTAAAATGAATTGTGACAAACTATGTTTTTCCATTCCCCCTCCTGGATTTGCTTTTTGCCTGTTAGATTGACTGCTTTCAGAAGAATCTATTTAATATATTCAGAGAAACAGTCATCCCCTGTACGGGCATGGAAGAGGAAATTGAGAGCATTATTAATGCTGCTCGGTTCAGAGTGCAGCTATTCGCCTGAAAACAAAAATAATACTACTTTGATTGAGAAAAGATTTACGAACAAGCAAATCAAATGGCACGGAAGCTGCCTAGAAATGTACGCTGCAGCATTTTCTATTGCAGCGTTCTGAGCTGCCTATGAGCTCTGTACATTTGGGTGGTTTTCATTGAAATTCAGCACACTACATTGCAGGCAGGGAAGCCTGCCAATGATTTTATTTTTAAGATGCAGCAGCTACATGACCCATTTATGCCTTCCACAACCAGCAACTTCTCCCCAAAAATAAAAAACCCCAAACAACCCCCACCCAAAACCAGCACAGATTTAAATACCCATCCTGTGTTTTGCTTTCTATCCTTGCCGCACAGATAATGTGGAAAAGCAGCATGGATTGACAGTGGACAACTACTGAGATCTGGCTGGCTTCCTTCTCTCTTCTTCTGCTTTTAATCTCATGTCCAAAAGAAAAAGTGAAACACTATGAGAGAATCTACTTTGTTCACTGCCAAATTAGTGTTTACCTATCATTTGATGAGGCCCTAACAAAAACAGAGATCTAATCTGACAGCATCAGGGTAACAATGGTATTTGCCATCCCCTCCAAAACAGCAGGGTCCTCTGCTACACCCATATCTCATGGTTATTGCTTTGGCTGCCTGTCAGTCAGATTGTCCTCTCACTGCAGAGATGGCAGAGGTCTCAGGAGCCCATTATTTATGTAACACTACAGTGGAGGAGAGCAGGCTGTTCCTTCGGCTTCCTACAGCTTCCAGGAAGAATTGCACTCACTGCCCTCACGGAAGAAGAAAGGTGGCTTGTCTAGTCCCTCAGGCTGGAATGGACATGGCAAAGTTGCAAAGTGCAAGGGCTAGGGATTGAAAAAGATTAACCCCCTCCAGCAGCTACCGAGCTAATAGCTGTGACCAAACGTGCTATGGGAAAGTATGTCTCACTACGCACATCAGTGAGGAAAGCAAATCTGCTCCTTATGCACCTCTGGGACAAAACTCATCATGACTCTCCACACAAGTCCCCTAGCACATACACTAATCCAAACCCCAGTTTGAAAACCAGTATTAGTCATGTCAAACCTTTAAACTCTCTCCAATGCCTCCTCCCCGCTTTATAATAAGGTAGACAAAAGGAATGGCTTTAGAATAGTGTTTTTTCACCTGTTTGAAAACTGTCAGGTTCATATTTTTAAGCTTCTCTGTTTACTGCAATCAGTGCACATGGATTTTGTTTTATTCTAAAACGAAAATAGGACTCCAAGTGTTTGTAACTGCAGGAAGAAGCCAAGCTCATAAAAGTTCTGTAGGAAGTGCAGCTATGCCCATTTCTACTGCTTTAAGACAGAAATGTCAAGAGTTACAGTTTGTACCTGCCAAGTTAAAGCATTATATCTGATTATTTAACACTGCAGCAGAGGAGTACTCTTGTATTCCTAAACAAGAAAAGTGGACACTTGCACCATGATTTATGGGGAATTAACTGGATACACAGTAAAACTCCTGCTGTCAAAGGGTGAAACTGCTTGTGTTTATGTACACTCTAAATTCCCAGATGACACTCAAGATCAGTAAACTGGCATGAATGTAAGAATATTTTAGCAGAAATTAAAGTTACAGATTATCCCAAAACAAGGAATCTGGGACAGTTTTCTTGCCATATGAGGCCTGCATATGCCCTCTGTTACATACAAAATAGCCTCAGTATAATTCTATTAACGGCACAAGTACACATGTGAAAGAAGAGCTAGGACTTATTTATGATCCAAATATGTCAAAAATAATAGCACATTTTTGAGCAGATTAGCAAAACAGTACTTACTTGGTTTTCCACTGTACTTCTGAAGAGATGATTTGGACTCCATCTGAGATTAACACTTCATGATGGTAACTTCTCTTGACTAGAGCTCCAAGCGAAAATCATTTATATGCATGCACATGTATGAAAGTATATTAAAACATAATAATCAGGAATGCCATTAGAATGGATGACTTCCCAGGAATGCATTTGGTTGATGTTATGCAAACTGACAGGATAAGATGGAACAAGGCTAAAGCAAAGCGGTCTGACTGAAACAGAGCGAACCCTCCTAGAAGGAAAGAATCCGAATTAATTCATTTGTTACTTCTTGGAAGTTGGTTTGAATCTTTACCATTAGCTTCTATCATTTAAGCAACCAAGCTTATCTTTTGTTTTTTTTTTAACTTCAGCAAGTATGATATTTTTGTGTGATTCCAAAAGGAAGTTTCCTTATATAATTCATTTCCCAAAGAATAGTAAAAATCTCTTATCCAAACTCACAGATTTCCCAGTTTGCTGATACAGACCTCAGACTCAATCTTCATCCTCTATCCTACCCCTGTGTTGGGCAGTCTTATGTCCAGAGCTCTTCTGGTGGTCCAAACTCAACCATTTCCAGCTACGGGAAGTTGTTTACCACCTCAAATGTTGCTGTGTATGAAACAAAAACTGCCTGTGTGCTACTGCCCTTTTCCAGCAGCTTTCTGCTGTGTTTGCCACTACAACAGTTCAGAGGCAGCCTTCCTAGGAGCAACAATATATGCACACCACGGGCATCCAAGAATCCAGATAGACTGAACACCACTTGAAGCAGTTCCCGGAAAAGATCAAGGGACATAAAGATCAGTACAACAGGGCTTGGACTAATAATAGTCAATCCACTACTGGGATGAGCTGAATCAGATCTTCAAAGAGGTCTAACAACTTTTTTCAGGCTTTCTATACTGCTGAATGTCTTTCACAAAGTCAGAATAATGCAAGGAGGAAAAGGAGGACACTGACTCAGGATTCGAGATAAGAACTACCAAAGTCCTGAAATCCAGAAAGAACACTCTATAGTTTCTATAGTGAAGAAACTGTAGGATATAAAAATGTGTGCCTAAATTCACAAGGTCACTGACAAAGAGGAGTATTTTGTACAACCTTACTTGAAAAGCTTAATCTGGATAGAAAGCAGTAGCACTATAGGTAACCCGTTGCAAGGAATAAAGGCTCAACAGCCACTTCAACAAATCAATGGGCCAGAAATCCTGGCAATTTATTCTGTGATTGCCCATGAGTTTTTGTGTTCCTGGGGATGTGAGCCAACAAGGTTTTGGGGCTTTGTGCATAGCAGCATGAACAAAGAATTCCCTCTGTGTTTGTAAGAGTGCTTGCTTGTCTTATTTGTTGTTTTGAGATGGAAGAACACAATGAAAGTTAATAGCATAGACTGTGGCACAAATGATTTTGGTAAATTGTCTCCAGAGAACAAAACCATCCTTGCTTTGCTTGCTAAGCCTAGAAATCTCTTGACTAGTGGACTGAACACCCTAAGGAGTCCTGTGAACAGCAAAACTAAGGCAACTCTGTGTCTTGCAATCTCTGTTTCTTTTATTCCTGCACAAAATTATGCCAAAACTTTCCATTAACTTCAAATATACCTATGAAATATCTGTAAAAAAATTAATCCTTGTAATTGCTGTATAATAACTTAAGGCAGCCACTTACTACTCACTTTAATTGGGTAACATTTAATGAGCCAATTTCAAGTGTCTAAACAGTTGAATTACAGAGCATCAATTCTTTTCCTCAAAACCCCTGCAGTAATCCTATTTTCATCATATCCTTGGGTGATTGAGTAGTGTTTAATTGTATCTTAACCTAAAACACACTCTGAAAAGGAAGATATCATGAAGCTATCATCTCAAATGGATTCAATCAAGTTCCTGCAGTGAAACTAGTTTAGTTAATGATTACTTTAATCTTATCTATATTTCACGTTAAACATTTATCAGCTCTGTGCTGCTAAAACAGCAACAACAAAAAGGACTTTGGTATTTCATTTAACTTTTTCTCTTCTTTGTGCAAAACTTCCATATTTTCATTACAAGAACGCTTTAGTAACAAAAATACATTTTATTCCCCAGAATGTTTTCTTTCAGCAACCAGATTATAAACTAGAGAGTTAAATTCTCAAAGCTGGCTGAATAGTTTGCCTCTGTCAATTCTGCCCTTAAAATTCCCATACTCAATTAATGACGTTGGTGGAATGAAATATCCAGGTAGCATGAAAAGACAGCTCTTTTTTGTTGCGAAGAAATTCTGCTGACACAATACAGAAATACAGAAGAAATCCAAGCACTGGATTGGCTCCAGTGATAAGGCATCCTGGGACCACTGGCAAAGGAGAAGTGCACCCAGAGAAAACATGCAAGAAATTGGAGAGTACGAGTGCTTATTGTTTCCATAGGAAACTGTTTCCTAGCCCAGCCAGCTGTGAGAGAACTGAGACATGTCAGCAGGGACAGCCTGACAGCAAGCAAAGAGGCTGAGAGAACACTGGAAGCCCACTAACCACTTAGCAGTCAACACCTTCCCTTTCACAGTAAGCTCAAGACAAGCAGAGCTTCACTGGGTCACCCCAAGTAATCAGAACATCTCAGAACCGAGAGGACTGCCTAGATGTGAATTGGCAAAACAGTGACTAGTGTAGGTCTAGGCCAGCCACAGAAACGCAGAAGCACTCTTGCTGTTGAGTCACAGCAACAGTGAGCTGTAAGTAGGTGTGTAGCAGTTAGAAAGCCACAAGCACACTACAGGATGACGGCTGTCAGAGATGACTAGTGATTTTTGCTACAAAACAGTTTATGGCTACTGCAGAAGTCTGAATTCTGCTGTTTCTTTTAAAAAGATAATGCTTGGCCCCTTTTGGAGATCGGGGCCCGTGGCAGGTGACATGAAGTCACAGCTGCTGTGAAATACAGGTGGTCAAGATGACTCTATTTGTCTTAACAGGGCTTATAGCTTATGAGATGTTACATGGAAATCTAAATGTAGAACCACAGTAACAAATGCCTATTGAAGTGACCATAGACCTTTTCTAGTATGGAAAGATCCATCTTAAACCAGAGAACAAATAATACATGACATGGAGGGAATTTGCTTCAGCCATGACAATTCCATGTGGCAAAATACTGCATGTTATATGGCACTGCTTCAAGATTCTATGGTTATCTTTCACCTGACAGCAGCCTTCCGGTATCTGAAGGAGGCCAGCAAGGATGCTGGGAAGGGACTGTAGTGGTAGGACAAGGGGTGATAGGTTTAAACTTAAACAGGGGAGGTTTAGATTGGATATAAGGAAGAAATTTTTTACTGTTAGGGTGGTGAGGCGCTGGAATGGGTTGCTCAAGGAAGTTGTGAGTGCTCCATCCCTGGCAGTGTTCAAGGCCAGGTTGGACGAAGCCTTGGGTGCCATGGTTTAGTGTGAGGTGTCCCTGCTCATGGCAGGGGGCTTGGAACTGGATGATCTTAAGGTCCTTTCCAATCCTCTTTCCAATTCCAAACTCTTCTATGATTCTACTCTATGACAGAAACATTGAACACTCATGTAACTTAGCCTTCTGAGTGTCATGACACTCGTGGCTGTGCACTTCAAATAAGTACCAGCAGGCAAGCATTAAAGGTTTCTCAATTTCTCCAAATACAGAGACCACATTCATGGATTTTTCTGCTGGGGATGACTCTTGCTAATCTCACGGAAAATGAAGTCATTCCCTGCAGTCTTCACCCCTCACCAAAAGTAGAACAAACCAGTAGGTGAATCTAGCAAATATATTAGAAAATATATTAACTATGTCAGACATAGCCCAGGACACATCTGTTTGTACGAGAAAAATAAGCTTAAAATTTTGTCTTAAAAATAGAAATCCTAAGACATGGTCATGCCCAGATATGGAAGTAAAACTGATGCTTTTATTGGAAGATATGTTGCGTTTAAAAGAAAAGTTGAACTCATTAGATCCTAATTTTAGATATAAAACTTACAGAGTGAAAGAAATAGTGCTTGTCATCCCAAAGCAATACACTAGCTTGAACTAATGAAAAAACCCGAGAAAGATGGAATTCACACCACACTGCCATCGTAGAAATAGCTATTTGCTATCTTGGACACACCAGTAAAGTGGAAAATTCAAACAAAACTGAATTTCCAGCTTTTCTCTTTTTATAACCACTGAAAAAGCACAAGGGCATAGATCTCAGAAGAGCAGTAACATCTGGATTCACTATGCCTGACTTCATATATTGCTTTTGCCCACTGAAAAGACAAGAAAAGACTAGACATTTCATAAAACGCTTCTTAGCCATCAGGACTTGTTGGATCCTAGATTTGTTGAAACATATGGTGTAGCAGCACCTCCTAAACAGAGGTATTTATTAAAGAAAACAGTTATAAATATAGATCCAAATAAACAACTTTCAGTGTGAAAAGCTCCCCAGCTTTGCCTCCTTTGTTTACCCATGCTAGCTTTTTCCTTAGAGCACTGCATACCAGAGATAGCTTATGGATGAATGTTAATGCAGATTGATACAGAATACCATTTTTGTTTGCTTAAAACTGACTTTGTACTTTCCCCCGTTACTGACTGCTCTGGCTCCCCTTTTCCAGTCTTTGGCCAATATATCATGACCCCAAAATTACTTTCAGTGTGCTGACTGTTCTTCTCTAACTTAACCCATTTCACTTTAAAAAAATCCAAGCAAAGCAAAAACTAACCACCTGAGAACCCAAACCCTTGCTTATTCCAAAGGGGATAATGAGAAGGAGGAAAGGCAGACTGACTGCTGGCACGGGCAATGGTTTAGAAAGATCTGGTCAATGAGCACACATGGCATGAGAGCTAAGGTGGACACACCAACTGGTTGACCAAAAACTGGACTGAAATGGACTGAAACATCTAGGAATTAACTACTGAAATCTTAAATTTATAGCCTCAATTGCCAATTTGCATTAAAAAAGTAGTGGATTAAACTGCTGGAGTTCAGCAATGAAAGCACAGGGACAGGCCGTATCACTGGGGAATTTGACCTTTATGTTCTCCCTAATCCCATCCACCAGCCAAAATCAAAGCATGTAGAGAAGCAGCTTGCTCTGTAAGGGATTTGCCATGAGTTTTGCATATTTCACTTGCCAGTCTTGTGAACCAATATAAGAGACGCTGCAGTGTTTCACTGCTGTACTGGGAACAGGGGAGGGAATACAGCTAAGGCCTGAGCTGTTCTGAAAACAGATACGCCCAACACCACAAAGAATGCAGAATGTATATTTGCAACCCCAACTTTATCATCAAAGCAAATTTTACAAGCATTTTGTGCAAATTAAACCAAAGGATTGGGAGTAAGGTGCTTGCCTTACCACAGCAGCCTGACTGCAGTCCCATGACAGCATTGCAGCAAGCCAGAGTAATTGTGACTTAGTCTTATCATAGCAACCAAATTCTTATTTATTTTGCTAAAATGAGATTGGGTTTGGAAGGATTGGACACCTGCCACTTTCTCTGTCCTTCACTTATTGCCCATCTGCAGCTGACAGAAGTGTTAAAGTATACAAATAGCAGAGGGAAGAAAAGCAGCTAAAGCAGAGCAGCAGAGCTTTTCTTTGATTTGCATAGTTGCTCCACACATAAATCCAGCAACAGACACAGATTTTTCTCTCTCTTATGGTTTCCCTGTCTTTTGTATTATTCCCAAAGCTCTGTACTATTGGCTTTTTCTCAGTAAAGAAAGTTAATTCTAGGGGAAGGGACTCTCTCGAAGAATCACAGGACCATTAGGGTTGGAAGGGACCTCTGGAGATCATAGAGTCCAACCACCCTGCCAAGGCAGGGCCACCTAGAGCAGGCTACACAGGAACACGTCCAGGTGGGACTCCCATCCTTGGTATCAAGGGCATCTTGATGGTTTCAACCTTTAATGCAATGTGGACATCAGTATTAACTTCACACACAGCTATAGGAGAACTGTGAGATAGAGTTGCAAAATCCCAAATGCCCAGATCAAATGAACACTTACTCTTTAATTCATAAGGATGTGGATGCAAAGCAGAAAATCTCAGGCCCTCTGTAGACAAGCTGTGAGTTTAGGGCTCGTGAGAATAAGATCAAATACCACCTCTTCTCACCTAACATGTGAACTGCAGCATCTTAATTTAGGCCTCCCAATCTAGCTGGAAGCTGCGTCTCTCTACACGTGCTCCATCATAACAAGTAATAAAGTGAGACTGAATCTGCCCCTTATTTTATATGCAGACAGCTCTGACAAAACAACAATTTTACTTTTTTACCTTGTTTTTAGAATAAAAACAGGAAATACACATGGATTTTCTCTTCTCGGAAGACTCAGACTGGCAGTTAGGGCACTCCCAAGGACTGTAGGATGCTGCCACACAGTGCGAGGATTTTAACCAGATGCTCAAATGGATGCTCTGATCAGTGGGATATTGACTACTCAAGTGGGTCTCTCCTAACTTCCTTCATCCCCATTTAAATAAAGCAAATAGGGTTTATTTCTCTGTATTCATCATCACAACAGGAAACAAGTCCAAAGTTAAGTCCCTCATGTACATTAAAAGATCTGTTAAATTCACCTTGCGGTCTCTTACTGCTAGCACTCACATGATGAATAATTCAAGGCTGCTCCTGCTGCAGAGGACAGTACTCCATCATGGGTGGCTTGTCCAGCCTACATTGTGCTTTGCAGTTGTAGTTTTTAATCTCTGTTTTGCATTCTTAAAACAACTTAGTGCATTGGTTTACTGAAAGCAATGTGACCATTTAGACATCAGGAAGCTAAGCCATCTTAAATACTTGTTATTACAAAATAGCCGATGATTCTGCAGTACATTTACTATGAAGCCAGTTTCCCAGGTGACTTAATCCCTAAATCTTTCATATACTGAAATCTTTTGTACGATGACCATGACAATTTGATTCTGTGAGCTCTAGAAGAGATGGCATTGAGTATGAGTGGGCAGAACAAGAACACTGGAGAGTTCAAGAATAGGACATGCACAACTTTCCTATTTCTTTGCCTGCTTTCACATATTAAATGTATTTGGATCTTAAGCTCAGCCTCCAAGCTCTGTCCCTAACGCAGGTAAAGAGACCTCTGTGATCTCAAGAGTCTTATGGCTAGAACAAAGCTTGAAAATCTCTCCCTAAGCCTGACTCAGAGCCTCAGAAACAGTCCATACAAACTTTTGTACTTCATGCTGCCACTTCAGTATTCTGACTACAGCTTTCAGGTACTGGTCTTAGTCAGAACTAGCTTCGGCAAGGCTCAGCCCTAGACACGGCCTTTTGCAGATCTGAAATCTCAACTGAGCAGTTGCTTCCCTTGTCCCCTTATTTTGATTTTTAAATAGTTGCTCTGAATATAGACATACCTACAGAAACACATATTTAGCCTAACTGAGGACTAGTCCCAGCAGTGCCTGTTAAAACTGACAATCCAAATGCAGCCTGATCTAGAAAGTCCTTAATTTGATGATTGTTAGAAGCTAAAAGAGCGGTCCAGGGGAGCTCCTGCTGTTCTTCCCTCAGCATTTAAGAGCCACTGTAGACAATAAAGATAATCATACCCCATCTGAGAGCGTACTGACTTTGTCTCATCATCAGTCATATGTTTGGAGGATGGGACCATCTGCTGGGTCTGTATCTTGTTTTGTGTCTCCTATACTCAGTGTCAAGAAACAGATGAAATTCTCACAGTGGTGGTGGAAAAATTACATTTTGCCATCCTCCTAGGACAAAGAAGAGGCAAAAGTCTCCTTGACATTCCTAAGATTTGCCCTAGATTTGAATATTTCCCTTTTTAAAAACTGGAATGAAATCACAGTTATAGATTTTCTTACTATGCAAGACATAGAGATCCCCCCATTAAACAATCAGCTAAATAAACATGCTAGTTCTTGAAAAGGCCAGAATCTCATCAACTCCAGCTTTTGCAAGCTAAGCTGAGTACACAGACCTATGACAACTTCCTTCTGACACAGTGTTTAAGGCCTAAAAAACCAGGAAGCATTTGTGCAAGCTCTGGAAAGGTACCAAACTGTCTGGCTGAAGCTGAGAATCTATTTGGTAGACACCTCTCACACAACATCTCCAGGTCCTTCATCAAGGTCTACACATGGAACACAGCCTGCCATGCTCTCATGATAACCAGAACCACGCAGACCAACAGCTGTCTTCAAATTCATCACACAAAGAACCTTCTGTTGAGATAATCACTTCAACTTGATTTATTATCAACCTGTCCCTAAAATTCCATCAAGAAAAGGCTGAAGTATGGTATTTGCGTTTCTGGATGTCTCTTTATAGCAAAAAGTCATTATTTAAGTGACTTGCCCACAGCAAAGATAAACATCATGTTCAACTGGACTTCTACTGATAGCCAGATCCTTGGTAGGACCAATTCTCCTTCCTCTGACAGCTATTCCTGTGTAGGAATTCAGATCAATTCTTGATTAAATATTATTGAACACAGGTGTGGAGCATATTCGACATAGTTTGCCCATCTTTAGCAAATGAAGTTCAAGGTTATATATGCAATGCACTGATCTTTTTATTCAGGTATTCTTTCCACTAAAACCACAGTTAAGATCCTCATGCACTCAGCACACAAACTATTCTATGATTTTATAACCTGGAAATATCTAATTCTTTAGCCAGGGAGCCCTTCTATACAAATCATGGTAGAATGCAGTATTTTCTTCCTCACCCACAACAGAAATGATCTTTTGGCCTGTGATACCAAATCCACATGCTCCTCTGCATTTTGTAGTGTTTCTAAAACCATATTTATTCCAGCTATGAAATTGATCTTGTGTCTTACAACTACTGCTGGGTTTGCCACTCACTATGCCTAGTCATCATTTAGGACGTCAAGTACTCTCTATCTGGAGCTAAAAATATGTAAGCAGGTAAGACATGCAATTCTAACAATGGCAAACCAGTGATGAACTGAAAGCAAAACTCATTGCAAAACAGGCACCCTTGCCACAAGACCTCACAGCAGAACAAAGAAATACAGAATTTCCAAAGCAAATTAGCACATTTATTTTTAATCCTTTACTATCACCTGTTTGGCACGTTACAACTGCTACGTATGAGCAAAGCATCATGGCAAATAAACTCTTATTTCCCAGTAACACAAGTAGGTGGGTAGGCATATTCAAGAGAGGTCAATACTAACCTGGTGAAAAAAAGTAACTATCTGCAATACCTTTCCTTATGCAGAGCTTCAGGCAAAAAAGTAAACTCACCCCTGCTTTATCTCAGAAGTGAAACTATTCCTAGCAAAGCTGGATTAAATGTTAAACCTTGGTTTTCTGTTTGGTTCATGTAGACACTGCTCTTGGAGATCAGACATTTCACAGTCAACAATTACTTCAGCAAAAGTTTCACATGCTACTAATGAGAACTTTAGGGGACTGCCAAGAACCATTCAAGGAATCTCCTACCTCCTCCCCCCGGAACATCATGTCTAAAGCCCAAAAGTAATTTTCTTACAATTACTATTTAAAAATTGAAAGTGCGCGTCTTTTCAATCACATAATGGTGTTGTGGGTTTAAAAGAGGAAACAAAAAAGGGAAAAGACAACTGAGTTCTTCCCATCCCTCCCAAACTATCACAAGTTTCAAAAAAATCAGGGTTTAAAGGTGGAAGGGAAAAATCAGTTAAGATACCAAGACCTAGAAATAAAATTCAGACTGAGCGCTTACTGCAGCAGAAGCTGCATGTGCTCACGAAGCTTTTAAACCAGCAGAACTTTCAATATTACTAAGATCCAACTCTTAGGAGAGAAACAAATAATTGAGGATTGAACTTACAGGTAAACAACAAATTTACTTTTGTGCAGTGCCAAAGCCATTTACAATTCCTAAGCTTTTGTGTTCTGTAACAACACGGGCTCATTAAATCTGATTTTCTTAGAAGAGAATAACATGTAGATATACTGTTATATAAATTCAAAACCACCACAGTTCTTTTACTGTAAAGTGCATTTTGCTATTGTAGAATTTTGTTCTTCGCTTCCCCCAATGTAAAAACAACTCCATCTTTCTCCTCCTACAGGCACTAGCGATTCAGACAAATGTAGTCCTGAGTGATTTTATGCCCATAAGTAAGAGTTTTCAGCAACTAAAATTAACCTATAAGAAAGAAATATCTTGCTTTCTACTCTAATGTCTTTACAGCACTAGCAGGTAGACTTCAGATCCCTACCAGTGTGCAAAACCAACCAAAACCACCAACACACTGAAAACCACATTCTTGGGATTACACTGGAGTAGTGAAAGCATCTACTATGGAGTTTGTGGATGATTCTCTCTGTGATGCAGGAAACTAGTTTTGCCACCTAGACATGAGAATTTTGGCTTATTTTTTACAGCACAGACTAAATACAAAGTCTTACAAGATGGTGTATTTAAATCTGCACTACTTCAAGAAACTTAAGACTTTCATTCTGGGTTCCTCTATATACGAGTTTTTTAGCCATTGTTACGACCAAACTACGAACATTGAATTGAACAGCTTACTCAAACTATTTGTTGTAGTTTGCTTAAAATGTTAACTTCATCTTGAATTTAAGAACTGTAATGCAATCTTGAAGCAATTGCTTAGAACAATTGATCCATGCAATTAAGTATTTTTCTCAGTAAATAACCCCACTATCTTAAACATAGAATCATAGAATGACAGAATTGTTAGGGTTGGAAAGGACCTTAAGATCACTCAGTTCCAATCTCCCTGCCATGGGCAGGGACACCTCACACTAAACCATGCCACCCAAGGCTCTGTCCAACCTGGCCTTGAACGCCGTCAGGGATGAGCCAGGCATTAGAGAAAGGTACGTGTTGCTACTCATTGCCTACACCTCTTCATAACTTGTTTCCACCTCATGCACAGATGCAAATGGACACAGTCCAGAAATGGTGTTTCTCTAGTGTGTAAAATCCATAATCAACCTCAGAAATTCTGTACTATATCTATTTCTTAGCATATACTATACTAAACATCAGAAATCATGTCACACACACACACACTGTTCTTGTACAGGAGCAAATTCTCTGGCCCACACAGAGAAAGACTGGAGTGACATCTGCTGTTATGCTTGCAGCTTTAGGAACAGGATTTGTTTTCATTTTAGCAGCCATTTTGATTAAACAGATGCAATGGATCTTCTTAACACCCCAAACCAGGACATGTGCACTCACGCTCCTCTCAGAACGCTGTAAGTTGAACACTGATATAAACAAGTCCTTGAAGTGATTTTACATTCATGGAGGCATCAAGTACATATAACTTCTCTTATTTGACAATATTTCAGTAGTGAAGGAAGCGTTTTGCTCAGCAATTTTCATTATTAAAAATTAAAGCTAATTTCTATGCTGCTTTGGTTTGGAGATGAATACTTTATTTGGAAAGGCCCACACCATACCGATTAAAAAAACAAAGAAAACTAAATTATTCAGTGCAGGGTTCAAGTATCCCACTTTCTTAGTGTTTTGTATTATATTCTTTTAATTACTGACACATATAAACCAGTTAATTTCCAAGGTAAGAGACAGCAGGGACATCTACAACTGTTTTAGCTACTGCCTGATTAATCACATTTCAGCTGAGTTTCAATTAGGAATGTTCCCAGCTGCAGAACATTAACACATTTGAGTGGCCAAACCAAACACTTCAGTGCCTGTGCAGTATACTGGAAAAGCACAATTTATGGACAAATTTTTGTTGACAGTAAAGTAAAGCATCACAGGATCGTTGAATACCTGATTCAGCAAAGATACCTGTGTCAAACACAAAGCACTGAAGCCAGTGCAATGCTGACCACAGAACTACATGACACTTTAGCGATACAGGGACAGGCAGTTTCACAAGATGCTTTCTAGGATCATGATTTTAAATTACCCAAAAGAATTTAGGTACAAAACACAAATCTAATCTTCCTTCTCTCACCTCTGCTGGCTGACTCCATCAAAGAAGTAAAAACAGCAGACCAGAGTTAAGGCATGCAAAACCAAGTGAAGAATTTGTCCTACCTTTGTTAGTTGCAAAATAAATACTTGGTTGCTTAAAAATGAAGCAATGGAAACCAAAAAAGACAAAAAGAGGTTGGCATAGACAACAGGCCACACCACACACTCCCCTGTTTAGCAGGCACCACACTGGTGCAAAGTAAGCAAACAAAAACTCACTTTTTTGGAGTCATCTCATGGATTGGAACACTTCCATGATGAGAGAAGGGCCGTGGGTCGATCCTCTGCCAGTATCACATATACACTTGTATCCTCAGACTGTGCTTAAGGAGGCTTTTATGGGTGTGAGTAGGTGGTCTTCCCATCTAAACTCCAGCCAGGGAGCCCCACACGAAGCAGCTCTTGGGCCATTCCCCTTCTCAAAGATACTTGGAAGGCATCTCAGCCTCCCCAAAATGTGCCCATTTCGGGAAGCTTATCAGCCCTCAAGCACACCTTCAAACCCTCATTTCTCTACAGGTAGGTCCCAGTGATCTGCCTCTTAGGGAAACATGCCACCTGCACACCTGCCTTAGATAACAACCATCAGCAACCTCCTTATACCATCCACATCCAATAGAAATTGGGTTTCCTTGCCCTGCCTTTTTTTTTTTTGCAGCTGGTTCATCTGCATGTCTCCCTCCTGAGGCACTCACTACACAAGGAAAATCTTTTGCCCAGCTCCTCCTCCAGGCTTAGGCTTTGCTAACATTTCTAGTGCTCTTCCTTGGCTCTTTCACACCGCCAGGTTTGTTTAAAATCAGCAATTTTCCCATACCTTCAAGAACAGTATCCTGCAAGGTATCACAGGGGTGTCAGCAGGAGGGGCTGGGCAGCCTCTGTAGGGGCACATGAAGCTGCACCACAGGGAACCCCTGCGTAAAAAGATTTAAGGACAAAATGTCACTCAGCAGTGAGGAATGAGAGGGGAAAATGGGAGAAACATGGAGAGGGAGGAAGTTTATCTTGATCCAGGAGGGTTTTCATCCTACTTTTCCCTTGGTCCTGCTGAGGCAGTGTACTGGGTTCAGCTGTAACAGTGAGCAAGCAACTGAGTAGGCGCCTGGCACAGCCATGGACAACCCACAGAGATTCACCTGCAAAAGCACACTCATAATCCAATCAAATGTACCAGGAAGCCTACAACAAACCCTACTACAGCTTTTAGAGTCTGCTGGCACATGAAAAAGGAGTAACAAATGAGGGTGTAATAGTTTTGCTTCTGCCGCTCAAAGTCACAAAGTCTTTCAAGAGCCGGAATTACCACAGTCCCTACAATTCCCTGAAAACCACTGTCATCACCCTTGAGTACACTATCCATTAGCAGAGTATCCTGCATAGCCCTCACACAAGCGATGACTCAAAGTCTTTTCGAGTCATCACCACAGATGAAAACTCATTTTCCTCAAACCTCCCATTTTTTTACCCAGTACTCGCCAGGTATAAGAGATCAGACTAAAAATATCATAAGCCTTAAGGGAGAAGATATTAAGGATGATACTAAGAATGGTTTTTAAAGATTTAAGAGAGGCAATTCAGCTTCTCTACTTGCAAAAAAGACTTAAAGATTTTAAAAAAGAAAACTATTGATAAGGAATAGCTGCTGCATTATGCTACCACGCAAATGCTTAGCTGGTGACATAAAACGGTGTTATAATAAGAAGTAGTTAGTATTTAATGTGGATTTAATGTGTACCTGAAGAGAGCTGATGTCAGGACAGAAAATAACAAAGACACCAGAAATCAGCTTATAGAAGCCAGACAGTACACAGCTGTGGCCTTTCAAGCTGCATGATGAAAGCCTGAATAAAACGTTTTCATGTGCAAGAAGACTTGAAAGTTCAAATTTATAAAGAAAATCGTAGTAAGGTATGAAAATAAAGTTCTGCAAGAGGTATGCCTACAAGGTATTTACATATGCTTAATGTAAATCTAGGTCAAGAATTATGGAAGTCAGCACAGTTAAAAATACAAAGTGCCCAGCCCAATGGAACCTATTCTGCAATTAATTTTATTGGTGTCTGGACTAATAACACAGTGGCTTTATTACATATGCTGTGACTGCTTTTCTGCTTCCAGCATAAAGAATAACTCTGTGTATACTTTTGAGCTTATAATATGCATTACTAACTTTTCAAATTCAATTTATAGAGGCAGAAAGTAAAGGTATTTCTTTAATTAGAATTTAAGATCACAGTGTTACTGGCCAAAAAAGTTATTTATTAGTACTGTACAACTTGTCTCTGCCGACAAGAAGGCAGAAATAACTTATATTTAAATTACTGGATGAAAGCTACTAAAATTCTTGAAGTAGACATCAGAATGCGACTAGCAATTGGCTACTCAGAAGGGCTGCACAGATTATAAGCATGCTGGGGACAGTCTTTGCAATAAAAAGACTGCATCTTCAGAACCATATTAGAGGCATATCCAGTTAAAGTTCTTCCTGTGACATTGACTCACGGATAATGATTTTTCTGAAATTGAGTACCTGCATGACTCAGTTCACGTGGCACTGCTGAAAATGTGACAAATAGTGTATTTTGCTACTTAGCACAGCAAAACAAGGGCACAAGTGAAATCCAGAAGATCAGGTTTTGGGTAAGGCGAACTGTTTTGCACATGCCCTACTGTGCTTACGATATTTCAGGCAGTATTTTTTCCTTACAAGCTTTGACAACAATAAATATTCTCTCTTCCCTTCCCAGGAAGGGAACAGCTTAAAGATGCCCAACCCTTTTGAAAATGAAATAAAAATTTAACAAGTGTAACATTACCAATACAGGAAAGTTATGTAAGTTATGTTTCCCAAACTCATGAATCTGTTTCTACCCTGTCTTCGAGGATTAGCATCATGTGAACATCCGGTCTGAAATACATGCAAAGCATGGACTCTGAGGACATACATGATACAGTAAGGACTGCTGAGGTCTGACAATGCTCACCTTGAAATTCAATCATCTCTGAACAGGGCTTTAAGGTCACATTTCTCTGGGTGTGTGTTCTTGAAGACATAAGGCAATAAATTAGGCTACTGTTAGCAACAGTTGCCAAAATTTCAGAGAATAGAAAACGCATCTTGGTTCAACATACAGGAAAAAATGGGAGTTTTACCTAGCTGACTGGTTTAAGGAATCTACCTGAATGCTGGTCAAAGACCCCTTACTGAAATTACTATATTTTAGTTTCGAATTATCTGCCTCTTCTTTCCTGTGTAGCAATTAGTTCTTCACTTTTCATCTGGAACTTAGAACTCTTCACCCACAAATCTCCATGCCTTAAGAAGAGTTAACTATTCCCATTTTATAAATAGGAAAACAGAAGAGAACTTCAAATATTTCTGTCTGACTATAAATTCACAAGTCAGTAGCAGAATCAGTGAAATGCAGATACTCTTCATTCTTTGCCAATTCCAAAATAGTAATGTTTAACTGTATGTCTACTTTAAACAGGATGCAATAATAGAAATACTAAAGATCCCTAAATTAAACAGCATTTTCAGGTCTGCTTCACTGAAGTTTTAAATACCAAATAGGAACTGCAGTGCCAAATAGATATTGAACTGAGGAACAACTATATTGCACTGGCACCTTGCTTAAATATGCAGACCTCAGCAATTACAATATCAGCACTTCTTTTTTCTCCTACTAGGCCTGAAGCACTAACAGCTCAGAAGGCTGGAGATGAACGCTCTAACTTCTTGTGTATTACCAGTAGAACTATTGAAATTCAAACAGCCTCTAAGCAATCTGCGGAAGTCAACAGACATGACTGAGGTCATGATCAGAAAACACTTGTCTTAGTAATACTTTTACATGCTAATTTTTCCCACTGAACAAACTTGAAATTCCATAGGGAGCAGGAATAAAACCATAATGGCTTCGCAGAGGATGTACGCCTAGGGATATTTCATTTTGCCAATTTCAAAACACAAGGGAAAAGCTACCATCTTTGCACCTAAGTTTTATCATGAAATATGGGAGTTCAGCAAAGTTATTTCTATGTCACTATAAGAGTCAAAATTCTATTTACTTGTATTTTAAGCAGTATCCAAAGTTCTATTCCTCCTATGTTACCCATTAAAGATAGGGTAATACTCACCACAAAAGGTTTGGGAAAACTGTAGCATGACTGAGAACTGAACTTGAACTGTACATATGCAGCCATGCTTATGAAGCTGCATAAGCAGCTGCTTATTCATCTTCATCAGTCACGCTGGCAGACAAAAATCAATTGTTATTAAAACTATCTACATGTGAAACAATCTTTGGTTCAGGTATAAATCAATTTTTACTTACTCACCAAAATTACATTTCATTTTTTCACAATTTTCTAATGTGATTTACTTAAAACTAGGGGAGAATAATAGACTCACAGTTTACAACGGTTTTATAGGAGCTGTGAATTGACTTCCAGCTACCAGTACAAAAAGAACACCAGCAATGACTTCTACTTAAATATTAATTTTCACTTCACAGCTGTAGTCACCAAACTCAGCATTTTTGTGCTGCATAAAAAGCTGCCATTATAGGAAGTAAAACACTCTTAATTCAACACTCCAACTTAGAGACTCATAATTAGATGAAGCAATACCAAGATTCTTCTGTGCCTTAAGATTCTTGCAATCATTTGGCTTCATTATTCCAGATGTTTTCCTATGGTTCACGGTATATGGGAGGATCAAGATATGAAAGCAGCCTTTTAGGTAACCAACTTTGAACAGCCTCCATCTCAACCCTTGTGACATTCTTCCACAAATTCTCAAAGGATGCCTTATAGCACTGAAGCAATCACTTCAGGTCATAAAAAGATAGAGAACTTTAAATAACTTTTCATTTTCTCTAGTGAGAAAGTTATTATTTATGCCCTTGAAATGAGAAAAACTTTGCACAAAAGGTCCAGAAAGATCTTGCTTTAATTACATATTTCAAAACTGAGTTGCACAAAACAATTCTACTGCTTATACTTAGTAAATGTATTAAAAACTTAAGAGATCAGGAAACAAATAACCAGTCTAGTCTATAACTAACTCGAATGTTTTCTGCAGTAGCATGTCATCAGAAATTTGTCCCTTGTGACTGAAAACAAAGAGGGAGAAGGGGCAAAGAAAATTACTTTCAGCAAGAAACTGTAACACCCCTTTTGATCTCGCATGCAAGCGGAAAATGAGAAAAAGTTTTGATCAATCAGTCTACAGCCTTATTTAAAGATCAAAAAGAGTGTGAGCAGCTTAAAGCCTTACTTCATTAAAAGAAAAGAGGCTATGCCCAGTCAAAGAGTTAACTGAATGGTAAGTGGGACACTCTTGCAGCTCTGCTTAAATGATAGAAACATCATTATTTATAGACTGCCCTGCAGTCCACAGAGACAATCATGGTCCACTTGACAACTTTTTCCACACAGTCTGTCATTCCTTTTCAAATCTATTTACCTATCTGCTACCTTAAGATCTCCAGGTTGAGCTCTTACAGCTTGCTAAATAAATCAGATATATTAATTCAAATCTCCCAGCCATTTTGAAACAGGAACTGCATATAGTATATGGTGACAAGAACTTTCACAAAACTTGAAAACATGTGGCTCAAGATATTTGCCAAGGACTTCTTTTACATACAAAATTAAACGCACCAGTGATAAAGTTCTGCTGCAATACAAGCTGGAATGAGTAGAGCTTTTGCTGAGAGTACATAAATTCTAATCCTTAATATACGTTTTCTCAGCAAGTGAGAATGGATTCAGTAAGTCAATCCATTCTGCCCATTCCTTTGAAGATGCCACAGATCTAACAAATATCCAAAACTTTGCTTAATGCAGAAAGAATATCAAAGTGTCATTCACTCTTTTGGACATGCTAATTTGAATGCTTGTAAGTCATATGTTACTATGATTCATTGTACATTTGACTACTCATTTAACAGTTCCTAACAAAATGTTTAACACTTGAAAATGCCCGAGCATGGTTGATGAGCAATCAGAAAAGTACTTAATGTCCAACTGATTTACATTTTCTGTCTGTTGTCCATTCTAACCATTTAAAGTATGTTAACATATATTACCTGCTTTCATTTAAAGATCTTGCTGTGCAATACAATTCACATAAGATTGGAGCTAACTCTGATCTTTGATGACGCACAAGAGATCTAAAATTAGATTGGCTGTCTCCAGAGCTACTTGCAGGCCACTACACTTTGCAGCATAACAGTCCAATGTCAGAAAGTCAGCAACTTTTACTAGGGGCTCTTTAGGGCAGTCCTGTGTAACAGCAGAGCCAAACTGGCCCTGCAAAAGCCTCCATTTTAGATTCTCACCATTACCATTAATCCCACATCCGCATTTTGAAACTAAGTCTGACCAACTAGAGACAGGTGGAAAACCTGGTGGAACAAACCAACAGTGCCCATAAACCATGTCTGTAAGAATTTCTCCATCATCGTGATTCAGAGAGCGAGCTACAGACTCCAGGGAACGGCAAAACCCATCAGTAACCAACTGGTATTGTGTTTGAGAACAATCTATATCTTCAAAACTGCTGGTCAACAGACTGCAACTCTAAAAAAACAAAACAGGAAAACAGAAAATCAGAACACTGTTTTGCAGAACTAATTTTAATCAAATATGTATCATACTATTGCCTTTCTTTTTTAAACAGATGGTTGAGTCCTAATTAATAAGGTTTTTCATGTGATTATTCCACAATAGGGAAGATTCCTAAATGAATCAAAACTATTTCTGTGCAATTATGCATCAAGATAAAATACTGCACATTTTTACTTTAATGCCTAGAACAAATACTTACTATAATACACACCTATAAGATTAATAAGTACAAATACAGTATTAGCAAGTCTAAAAATGTAATTGGGTGTTTTAAATAGAACTCCTTGTTTTATATTAGTAGGCAGACAATAAATATGCAACATTAACCTAGAAAAGACAAGTGTTTAATTGCAGCAGGGATCACACATAAATTCCTGTTACCTAAATATAATAAGCAGCTTTAAAAAAAACCCTTGTCTTTTATACCTTATGTCTTACATAGGAAGCCAGGTGAGTTTCTGTACAGCCACCTCCTAATAACGCCAAAGGTTCCTTCAGTGTTAACTGTAACACATGTTGTGCAGTTTCACAGGCACGCTGAAAAACATATTAATTTGACATTAGATGTATCATCATTAATAGGCTTTCCCCCATTGAAAAAACTACTGGAACAGAAGTTTCAGCACTTTCTGGTACAGAGTTCATAAACATGAATTACATGTGGATATAAAGCTGTATTTCCAAAACCATGTTCACTTAATGAGAAACTGTCTTTATTTGTCCACATTCAGTATGAACAAGCAGAAATAACCCCCCTGTACTCTGTACTCTACTCCTTCTTTTGCAAAACAAGGTTATATATAAAAAGTCAATCAGTCCCTATGACATTTCTAAAGCAACTATTCAATGCAAAACTAATACCTGACTACTACTGCAGGTACTGCTGCTGGCCTTTTGCTGGGCAATCTTTTCTTTATGCTCTCATAGACCAAGAAATGAGAATGAAAATGTTTATAGCCTCAAGAACAGGTGAAAAATGTTTGCCTCTAAACAGCTTCCTATATTAAAATAGAGGTATTAAATAAACAAGGATTTTGAAATTTTGGAAACAAGTATGTTTCTGAACTGCCTTCTTGAAATTGTATACCTAAAAATCTAGCTAAATTCCATTTATGCACTGAAGATTCAACTTTCTAAACCAACCATCTGTATTTCTCATAATTTTTTTCTATTAAAAACATGACTTTTCAAGAAAGCATTCAAGAAATTTACCTACCTTCAATTCATCCCATGCTGTTTCATTTCTGTTACAGAGTATCAAACTGCAAATAACTGTGTCATTAGGAATTAGATGCACAAAGTTTTTGAAAGCAAAACTTTCAATGCACACATCCTTCAGACTGCCATAACAACCAGGAGATAAGTCGTGTATGGAAGCTATTGGCTTTGAACCTGTCCAACATAGAAAAACAAAGAAAAAACATGTATTACAGTCATCACAACAGTTCTTGTTACATTTCATAAAGCATGCTCTTGGCTTTTTAAATTATATGCATTTTTCAATAAGTAACATTTCTATCTAAAGAAGAAATCAAATACAGAAATCAACGAGTTTAAGATAAAAAAGTAATTGTTTTATTCTCATTAAATGTGTAAATCATCTATTTTTGCAAAGAGTAACTGTAACTGGGTATTTCTTCTGCAGCTATCAGTAGTCACACGTGCAATGCTTCATCACGAGGGCCTGCAGAAGATCAATCTCGCCTTAAAAAACTGTTTTCAAACTATAAAAGAATAACTTTGCTCAGCCGTTTAGATAGGATACAGGCAGAAATAAGAGAATCCTTATTCTGCAAGGATACCAACCTAGAGAGGTTTTCACTGAGAGATCAACATTACAGACAATTGCTCAGTAAGGAAAACTCCATTGTTACCTGTCATCCGACTCAGGGGTTCCATGAGAGACAGCCCAGCTCTGTCCACAGCGATGACACCGTTCTCTTTCAGATACTGCTTCAAGGATGGATGGATAACTTTCTGGCACACTACAAGGCCAACCTCATCATTAACCAGCTGCTTTCCTACGTTAAGCAACTGATTCAGCTCTGACATTTCTAGAGAAATTCCGTGAGGGACAGTTATAGTTCCTTCTTTAGGGCTGAAGCTGTCTCCTGACATGGATACACAGAAAAGTGCTATCTTGATCATGTCTGAACAAGTTCTTTTGACAGTAAGTGGTTTTGCCAATTGAATTTCTGGGGTTTCTATCAGTAATCCAGGAAGAACTGCAGAATCCATAACTCTTCTACCTTTCATGGGTACTATTACACACTTTCCTAAAACAGCATTACTCTCAGTATGACATGGAACAGTAAATAGAAAAGCCTTTAAAATCAGTGTGGTGAGATGATCAACCTCTGTTTTATTAAGCATGCAAGCAGGTTTGCTTCTTAATACGCTACGTACCAAACAAAGAAGAGTCTCAACACTGCTAAAATCCACAGCCACTCTGCAACCACAGGCCTCAGATTTGAGGTAGTCCATACACAGACTCAAAAGATGCTTGCTTATTTTAATGACAGTGCAAGATGCAATGTTTAGGCTTTTAAAGTTTTCAATCAAACTACAGCAGAGAATGGCAGTAAATAAACCGCAGTCACTGAAGCGGGATGTATGGCTCTGTACAGAGGCCATCAAAACACCTAACACAGGATGACTGACAGGAAGACGACTGAGTATAGCTGAAGATTGTGAAGTTGTACAAACACAGCCTCCCGCACCATTGTGGAGCTGTTTGAGCCGACCAGCAGGACCATAGCAAGATTTTAATATCCCACTCAGCAGGGACAGTGACTGACTAACTCCGTCTTTAGTTAAAGGGTCAGTAATAAATAACGAAGGCTTTTTAGCTTCAAGACGAGACATTTTCAAAGGAAGATTTTAATTCTGGCCAAGAAAACAAATTTTATTTTTCCTTGTGTCTATAATGCATAGCACTTTTAAAGTAGAACATTTAAATTCTTTGCAACTAAGGATAATTTTAAAGGTGAGAGAGTTCATATAGTACAGTAACAACAAGAGTGACTGCTCATGATCTAGCTCTTAAGGTAAGGTTTAAAATCCTACTGTGAAATTGATACACAATGACAGCAGCAAACTATTTCATTCATAACGATCTTTTTTAGCTTCTGAATGTGAGTGAGCAGATTTTTTTGCAACAAAGTTTACAAGCATGCTTCCAAAATGGACACCTATAACTGACAGTCCCACCACAAGCAGAAAGTTCTTTCTATTCCAGTTAGCTTTCCTCATCTCTTCTTCTGGCAAAACACAGATGAAAAGCTTCAGAGCTAGTCGTACCTACAGGAAAACACGAAAAGGTATTAGGATATTCTTATGACAGTATTGCATAACTTCAACTGCTGTTTTATGTTTAACAGAAACTTTCAAGTAAGGAAAATCACAGAATCATTTTAGGTTGCAAAAAACCTTTAAGATAATCAAGGCCAACCATTAACTCAGCACTGCCAAGTTCACCTCTAAACCATTCCCCTAAGACCTCATCTACACATCTTTTAAACACTCCAGGGATGGTGAATCCACCACTTCCCTGGGAAGCTTATTCCAATTCTTGACCAACCTTTGGGGGAAGAAATTTTTGTTAATATCCAATATAAACCTACCCCGGAGAAGCTTGTGGCCATTTCCTCTTGTTCTATCACTTACTACTTGAGAAAAGAGACAAATCCTCACCTTGCTACAACCTCCTTTCAGACAGCTGAAGAGACCAAGGAGGCCTCCCCTAAACTTGCTTTTTTCCAGGCTAAACAATCCCAGTTCCTTCAGCCATTCCTCATCACACTTGTGCTCTGGACCCTTTATCAGCTTTGTTGCCCCCCTCTGGACCTGCTCCAGTACCTCAGTATCTCTCTTGCTGTGCAGGGTCCAGAACTGAACACAGGATTCAAGATATGGCCTCACCAGTGCCCATCACAGGGTGATGATCACTGCCCTGGCCCTGATGCCATACCAGTGCTGACAGAGGCCATGCTCCTCTATCCTGTCAGGATGCTGTTGGCCTTCTTGGCTGCCTGGGCAAACTGCTGTCGACCAGCATGTCCAGGTTCCTTTCTGCTGAGCAGCTTTGCAGCCACTCTTCCCCAAACCAGTAGCATTGCATGGAGTTGTTGTGACCCTAGTGTAGGACCCAGTTCTGAGCCTTGAACCTCATACAATTACCTATATATGACATAGAATCATAGTTAGGGTTGGAAAGGACCTTAAGATCATCCACTTCCAACCCTCCTGCCATAGGCAGGGACACCTCACACTAAACCATGCCACCCAAGGCTTCATCCAACCTGGCCCTGAACGCTGCCGGGGATGGAGCATTCACATTTTCTGATGACAATGAGTGTTAAGTTAGAATCATAGAATAGTTACGGTTGGAAAGGACCTAAAAAACCCTATAAAAATATATTTTATAAAGCATACAGTACACTAGTTTTACACATCTTTTAATGACTTCAATACTGACCACCAGTTTCCATACTGTTTTACCTGTAGGCCTGTAAGTGACAGGCCACTATAAACCATTGAACTGTATGAAAGTGTCAAAACTATAGTGATGTTAACTTAGTTATACTCAAGAACAAAAGAACTGAACCAAGCAGCACTTCTTCACAGGCAACCACTTCAGAAACAAAAAGCTTTTTAATGTTCAAACAACTCAAAATCCCTGTCTCTGAAAGATCAGTTTCTTACTTCAAAATGCACAACAAACAATATTGTTTTCCAGGTTTTAAACACTTGAAAACTTAAAGGGATATTCATTTACATTTCTACGTAATAGCTATGGTATTCAGACTTCTCTTACACTTAATTTTGTTTTCTATGGTAATTACCATACCTATTAACAACACAGAATATGTTACTGTGTCACAATTATTTCTGGGCAGTTTTGAACCTGAAAGGATACTGTTGCCTTTAGAATTTGTTCTGAAATATCTTTTAAGACTTAATAAATCCTATCACATGGGATTTAGCGGTAGTTTTAAACAGATATGATGCATTTTTTGGGTCCATGCAACTCCCAGATTAACTCTGTTGCAAAACAAAGCATGAAATTCTGGAAGACTAAAGTTGGAGCAGCAACACTGTATCTGTTAGAAAATCCTCATTTAATCAACTCATTTCCTGCCTCAAATATACAGATATAACTAATTCGGCAACTTACCCACAGTGCATAGCTCTAACGCTACTTCTCTTTATTTTTTTGATCGTTTTGCAATACGTATGCCACAATCCCAGGTTCTGGAACAACCTCCACTGTCTTCACTTGGAAAAGAGGGCTGGACTTGATATGAAACCAGCCCCAGTGCACCAGCACAAGGCCAACTCCCGTAACAATCAGAACTTTGTAGTCCTTCCAGATGGTTTTAAGACCCATTTCAAACTGGCATCTACCTAGGTAAAGACAATTTATTATTTTAAATATATTCTAGAAGTCCTCCTTTTACTCTACAATAACAGCACAAATGAACCTGAACCTTAGTATCTTTAATTACAGTGCAGCAGATGATTAAAAGACAAAAAGACACAAAAAGGTCTTACTTTGTGAACTTTAAAAAGTAAAAAAAAAAGCCAAGAAAATAACATCAATTCAGATATTTTGAAGTGTTAATCGCTGCATTTGCTTCAAGCTTTGCCATGCTAAATCGTAAACTTAACAAAGCTGTATCTAATTACAAACGAAAATGCTTCAGATAATAAATATTCTAATTACAAGTGTTACTGCTTGGGATGGTAAAGACTTGAGGTCTAAACCAAAGCAGTTCCAAAATACCCTACTTTTCCCTCCCATAGTTAGTAACATTCAGTGACTGAGCTCCTAACAGAATATGGGACTTCCAACTTGCAGGCCAAAGCTGCACTGCTTCCTTCCCACATCACTTTGCAATGCCTGGAGTAGGAGCTACACCCAACTACCTTAATTCCTGCTCTTCAGAGGTGCAACACTACAGCTACAAACACAATAAACCCACCCTTACCTAAAGAGAATGCATAAACCGCTGCATCCCATAGGATTTCATTAAGAAACACCTACAAGAAGGAAAAAAAAAAGCTATCCATACTCAGGTTTTATATCAAAATAACGTCTTTAAATAGCTACAGAGAGTCAATGTTCCTACACCCGCCCTACTTCATCCATCTGCAGTAGCCCCGTGTCCTACCCCTCCAACATGCCGCGGGGATGTCACAGCCCGGCACCACTTGGCACACAAGCCAATGAAGACTCCAAAGTCACGGAGCCGACCGGTACGCGTGAGGCAGCCGCACTGCGGATGGAAGCTGCCGAGGAGACGCTGAGGCGAGGCGCTGCGGCCCGGCCTAAGGAGCCCGTCCTGTGGCAGGAACCCCACAGTCCCCAGCGTCCCAACGACCTTGCAGCGCCGAGAGGCCCTGCAACGGCTGAGGCGGTGAGCGAAGGGAACGGCGCACCGGAGGCCCCCTCACATAACAAAGGGCTGCCCCGCCGCAATCCTGCCGCTCACCTCGGCTCTGGCCCCAGGGAAGCGAGGGGAGGATTCAAGCTCCCGCCCGACAACACCTCACCGGGCCCGGTACACCGACCGCCCCCCCACACCGCGTTCAAACCTCCTAACAGCCGGAAGCGGAGCGGCGCAGTCCGGAAACGCGGCTCTCGCCCGCCATTCCTCTCCTGGGAAGACCTCAACCGGCCCGACTGCGCCTGCGCCGGCGGCCATTTTGCGTTCGGGCAGGGTAGGGCGGGCGGCGGCTACAGCCGGCGGCCATTTTGGATGAGGTCTTGCGTGAGGGCAGCGGAGCCGTTAGAAATCGGTGGAACAGGTATGGCGGGACTGCGGCTCCAGCGTTGGCAGTGGCCGGTTCGGACCCTCAGCTTGGGGGCTCTCGGGGCAGCGGCCGGGCCTTTATCTTCAGTCTCGCTTTCCTCCCTGTGTGAGGGGATGGTCTGCGGGAGCTGCTGCTGTGGTGGCGGTTCTTGAGGCGCCGCCCCTCCCGCCAGCACCCCCTCCCGGCCCGGTGAGGAGCGAGCTCGAAAGCGCTGTCAAGGCGTAAAACTCGTGCGGTTACAGAATGAGTAGGGTTGGAAGATGGTAAGGGGGTTGGAGCACCTCCCATACGAAGAGAGGGTGAGAAAATTGGGGTTGTTTAGCCTGAATAAGAGAAGCTGCTTGGAGATCTTAGAGCAGCTTTCGGTGTCTGAAGGGAGCCTACGAGGATTCCGGAGAGGGACTCTTCATCAGGAACTGTAATGATAGGACAAGGGGTGATGGGTTTAAATTGAAACAGGGGAAGTTCAGGTTATATACAAGGAAGAAGTTCTTTACTGTGAGGGTGGTGAGGCACTGGAACAGGCTGACCATAGAAGTGGTAAATGCCCTATCCTTGTTGCCCTGACCAAAACAAATTCAGGAAAACTCTTAACTGGCTTCATTTTTTCCTTTTAAGTGTTCTTTTCTGTACCTTTTCTGTATTAGCTCTTCTCTATCCCCCCTATTCCTGCAATCACTGTCAAGAATATCGTGTCTTATACCCATGTGTTAATGGATGGTTTGTTTTTAATTTTGTGTGTAGTTGCAAAGCTTACAACTGTATTCAAAAGACAAGTTTTTAATATCCAATATCCATACAGAAATTAGTATAACGTATTTTTAACATTTTACGGAACAGCTGAATGCAGTGTTCATTGAAAACTTAAAAGGAAAAGTAAACGCATTCAGGAATGCAAAAAGATAATAGCCTGTAATAAGCACTTTGGTGTTCCTCTGAATCTCTCATTGCTCTAGGTCTATGCAGTTGTGTGGTGAATGGGTAACATTTTTGAAAGTGAGTCCTTGGAAGGTGAATTGGCAGTTCATGAATGAAGGGGTGTGGACAACAGTGAGCTAGAAATACACTAACTGGTTGGAAGAATAGTTTCCAGAGGTTGAGTGAAAGAATTGGAAACAGCGGACCTAAAAGTTCTGCAGCTGCAGAATGGGAAGATTTGGATATGTCTTTTTACGAGCTGTGTGGGTAGCTGAGTTACTTATCCAGCTTACCGCACACTGCTTATACAATCATAGCATCATAGAATAGTTAAGATTGGAAAGAACCTTAAGATCATCCAGTTCCAACCACCCTGCTGTGGGCAGGGATACCTCACACTAAACCATGGTACCCAAGGCTCTGTCCAACCTGGCCTTGAACACTGCCAGGGATGGAGCACTCACAACTTCCTTGGGCAACCCATTCC
>JBCJKH010060859.1:0-16414 GCA_039877255.1 Loriculus beryllinus
ATAGCTTCAAAACTTACTTTTCAGGCATTATACAAACTAATTGCATCTTTCCTTGTTTCTGTTTGTGTAATGGTCATGTTTTTGTGCTTAGAAAGACTCATGTACTACCAGCTGCTGCTTCTATTCTTAGTTTGGGAAACTTGCCATCTTCTTGGCAAGGAGATGGTCCTTTTATGAAGGTGGTTACTACAAGGAAAACCAAGTAATAAAGAATTCAGATTTTTTTTATTCCATACTTGGGGATCCTGAACTATAGCACCTTCAGAGAACTTCATTTTGACTACAGATATCAGACGAGAAACCTAGTAAGTTCACAGTAATTCCTAATGATCTCAAAAGGATGACTGTTTTCAAAACCCATCTGTTTTCCAATAAATCTACAGTCTTAAAACTAAGAGGAAACAGTTGTTTGAATAGGCTAAACTACATGCATTTAATTTCACACTGCTCTGTGCCTTAACTTCGAGCAAGTAATGAAAAAATAACAAAGCTAACAGTAACACTCTTTACAAATGAAGAAATGACTATACATTAAAAAAAACTAAAGCCCTGACTGTCTTCTATAATCAAATGCAGCAGAACTGAGAAGAGGCATTCCTTCAGCTGACTTTAATGTAGATTTAGAAAGCTTTAGATTGTTTCAGAATTCAGCCTCTCCAGCAAGGGAGTGTAAGCTACAAGGCTAATATCATGATCATGACCAAAATTTTCTTCCATTTTTTTCAGTGGTCAATACCCATCTGAAGGCTTCTATTACATTATAGAAATATATTGCTAAAATCCAGTGTCTTAGTGTTATATACAAATTAATCAGTAAAAGATAGATCATTTAAATTATTTTCATTCTACTTCTGCTTCCTGACTCTGAACCTTTCTTTTTTTATTTCCAGGTCTCTGAATTTACCCCAAAACTAGAAATTTAAGGCATCCTAGAAAACCATAACAGAAGTAAGTTTTATCTGTAAAGGCAGCAGCTGCATTTCTTAATTTAAAGAAAGAAGTTAACTGAAGATATATATATTGGAATTAGCTTTTACGTGTCACACTGTAAAAGATGGCTTATATGCCCCTTTAACTGGAAAGGTGAGACAAAAATCCTCCAAAATCTTTTTGGTTGCTTTCTCTAATTAATAAATGCTTTAGAAACTCCGAGTTCTCTGAGCAGACGACTGAAGCAATAAGACCAAATTCTATGGAATTTTGTACTATTACCTTTCAACCAGCCAAGAAAAATAAGAAAATAAGCATCCCTATGGATTTTCATAACGTAGCAAAAACTTAGACAAACCTATATTAACCACACAAGGATAGTAACATCTGTCATCTAGACTGCTGCATTTTCAAATGCAGTGTACGTGGAATTGCGGTCATTCTGAGTTTGAGTACTCAATCTTCATCATAGCCTACTCTTGTGTACACTGCACAGTGGGAAAGTCTATCAGCTGTGCAGACACTAATGAACATACCTTCAGTTTGCTTTTATGAAATCCCGAGAATTTAAAGACATGACAGCAGGCATTCACTTCTTCCACATGTTTTGTGATTCACTGCAGAGTCACCCAATGCTACACAATGTATTCCATTTGCAGAATTGTGCTGATTATCCTCAATTCTGGAACTAAGTTTGAGTATGAAAGTTCATTTCAAATAATGTTCCTTCCTATTAGAAGGTTTCTAACCACTTACATGTTTACAAAAAATAAGATATCTTGTGAAAGCCACTGTCAGGATGTTTGACAACTATCAGGGACCTCATTCTGTAATGCTTACTCAATTAATACATGCTTTGACTCAGTACTGTTAGATCCACCAAATAAAGTACCCAACCTCTCATGACCGGACCATGAGCAGGGTGACCTACTCTCTCTCCAGTGATTAAGAGCCTCTTAAGCCCCTAGACTGGCCTGTACAGTCAATTGGTAGCTGGTCCCAATCCAGCTGAGAACAACTGGACCAACTGCTGTTGACAACTGTGCTATTTGGCTGTAGCTATACACACCAATGCAGAATGCTAAGCTAATTGTAGCTGGTAACAGTAAAATGTTTCTCCACACTCCTTAGAAAGGTACAATTCAAGGACAAAGAAAAGCCATTTAATTCTGAGGCACTGAATTACCTAATACTAAGAAATTCTGGTGTTCTGACTTAATACCAAGAAAACACATATACGATGTACATTTATGCATACACTGTAGCACCTTCTCTTTCATATGACACATTCTCATCGAGATCTTAAAGAATCTACACACAAATTTTGGTAAAAACATAAATAATTCATGAAAGACAGATACACTTGGAAATAATTAAAGTGAATTATGTCACAAACTTTTTTTGTCTTAGGCTTGGTAAACCAGAAGGAATCAACTGGCCTCTGATGATGCCATTTCTTAATTTCAAAGACCACTAAAGTCTGTGGAAATTATAACAGGGATTTCATCACACAGTAATATAGGACTGTCCAGAAATTGTGAAAACTCACTTCTGCTTCATGGATGGATTCCCTATTAGGAAAATTAATTTAAACTTGGTGATCTCACACTGAAGTAAACGATGCCGAGACAGATTACATCTATTTAATTGAAGAGGAAATGGACATGATAGTAATAAACCAATTGGCAGTGAAGCATACCTTGGGAGGACAACATTGAACAGCCGTTGGTAAGAGAAGCTGTTAAAAATAACTCAATCAACCACCTCACGTTTTGCTCATTTTGAAGATGATTAGCAGAGGATACATCACAAGATTAATACTGTTTGCATCCAGAAAGATAATAGCAAAAAAAGAAACATATTTTATTCTATCACATACATATTAAGGCTACACTGAAAAGATTAATTTTTTTCAGAATAGTCACCAAATAGCTTCTATAAGCTTCAGCAAAATTTCACGGTCTATCACAGACTTTGAGAAAAGTAGTTTACTCCAAATATTTAATTTGCTTGATTTACATTAAACATCTTTATGCTTCTACTGGTTTCAAACTTAATATTGCTTCAGGTTAAGTTATAATGAACCATGACAATGTTGCAATTAAAATTAATAAACAGATAGGTAGGTAGATGATAGATAGATAGATAGATAGACAGACAGACAGATAAACACAAACCCACCCCAAAAACTCAAACCAGAGAGCCTAGACTTGCCAAGTGACCATTGCGTTCAAACTCTGGATTACAAGCCAACACTTCAGACCTTCCCTGTAAATGGAAACATGCAGCAGCCTTGGTCAGTTTGTTCTCTGGGCATATGCAGTGAAGCCAGGAGGAAGCTTGTCAGTAAACAACAGTCAGTTGTTCAAGAACTGGATGCTAAGACCAGCTGCCACAGTCTGCACATCTCATTTGGCACTTCAATTATTTTTAAAAGTGCATGCATCCCAGCAGCTTCCAACCAAATCAACTCCATTTGATAAATTCTGTCTCTGTATCATCTGTCCTGGCACTGCACAGCCATATGCTACCTTAAGGGTGCCACAAAGGAGGAGCAGGGCTTCAAACTGGCTGCATATATCTGAAACAATACCTTAAGGGCACTGCAGAAAAATACGAGAGAAGTCAAACTGCTGTCTGACAGACAACACAGTATATGTAGATACTCTGCTTTTTTAAAGTTCTTCCTGTAGTGCAGTAATTCTCTGCCAAACAGAAATACACAATGTGGGAACATGAAATCCTCCCAAGCTGACAAGTAGCAGGTAAATTACTATTGTTACTTTTTAACCTGCACTAACTTAATTGCCTCATAATAAGAAAGAAAAACAAAAATCAATAGTTAATTAAGCATGCTGGAGTTGGACTTCACCAGCTCCACCCAGCAGCACTGCTGCCACCCCAACCACAAATGTTCATCATGAATGACTAATTTTTGCACTAGCCACCTCACTGTCATAGCATATGTTTCCCAGTGAGCCACACAAGCAGAGGGAAGATTTGATTCATGTTGTCCCTTATGTTTAACTTTCATTCAGCATGGAAATTGCAGCACTGGATGTTATATTTTACTACTGAACATATAAAGAAACCATTGTTAAAACAACATTTGGCCACTTATGACAGCTTCCAAAATCTTGGAAGGCTGAAGTCAGAGGAGAAACTTTCTCAGCAAACATAATGGATGTCTGTGGTCTAGTCAAAAACATTTTAGCGAACTGTGGGAAAAGCAGCCTGTGTGTATCTGAGTTTTTACGGCCTGAGGTCAAGCATAAGGACTAGTTTTTAACACACCTCATTACAGTAGGGTAACTCTTTACACTTCACAAAAATTATTTCCACATCTCTTAAAACTGATGAATAGCAGGTCAATGCCCTAGAGATAGTTTAGCATAATAATACTTTCTCATTCCTTCACTCAGCCAGCACTCATTTGAGACTTTCATCTTTAAAACCAAAGTTAGCCTAACTTTTTTTTATTGTAAAATTAATTTAGCTGTTTAATCAAGAGTAACCTTCCAGCTACATCACTGTGCTTCCATATTCAGAAATGCCATAAGCAACAGAAGACGTGGCTATAGCAAAAGACAGCAACAGCAAAAGAGGAACACCTTCAGATGACTTGTTTGGAATGCCATCTTGTTGAATTATTTCCTATAAAAAGGTCAGTAAACAACTTTAATCACATAGTCTATGCGTGTGGCATTTACTGTACAGTCAAAAACCTTCTAACAATACCTTGCCACTTTGATACACCTCTACATTACTTCATCTGGGATTTGTCTGTTAAAACTAGGAGTTGTATTAACACAAAGAGCTAGTTTCACACAGTAATGCAGAAGCTGACAAGTTCTTAAGTGAAAACAGATCAAGTAGCATTTCTTTCCTACTGAACAACTCTAGTCCCTAATGCCAGAATTTACAGGTGTAAATGACTCGCATCCATTTATTTACCAAAAGTGGCTGCACAGTTAACGTTACGCAGTCTGCTCTTTACTAATGAGTTCTTCCAATAAAACATGTTTTGCATGCTACATGACTGAGCAGTGAAATAAAGGTGAACTGATCCTGCAAACGATTTTGGTTGAATTTATCAGATATCCCTGTTGCCTAACGTTTCACCTGAGTTTAAAAGCCTGTCCATATGAAAGAACACCCGGGAGAACTTTGAAAAGTGGAGCAGAAAAGGAAGAGGGACAGAGTGAGAAACAGTCTGAAAACAGACCAATTTCTGATTTATGTAATTAGGAATTAAATAAATAACTTAAATATAATTAAAAACCTTAAACATGCCCATCCATGATACAGACTTGTAGCATCTCAAGAATTACAACGTAGGAAAAGGACACCTGCTCAAAGATTACTGCTCTACAACATGAGTGGCTGTGCTGCCACAAAGGCTTTATGTAGTTAAGAAGAGCTTTCAGCCAAACACTGTTTAAGGTCCAACCTTCACAGAATATTGAATCTACTCAGGGTAACCAACAATGCACTTGAGAGAGGGATCTGCAGAACCACATGCTATGTACCACTCTTGCACGAATATGCAAGAGCATTGCATTCCTTATAGAGCAGTGAACGCATGTGAAATATATGATGATGCATGAGCTCGCTCTTTATGAATGTGGCCAGAGGGAACAGTCTCTTAGCTGAAATACCTTAGAGGGGATGGGGTGGGAAGAGAAGACTGAACATACATTGGGCACAGCTAGATGTTCTTTATTAATGACTCCCTACCGTATTCCCATTTACGGGCATGCTCTTGTTCTTTCAGTATGCTGTTGCTTACCTTTGACTCTAAGGGTCTTTGTTTCTAAGTAATAAATACTTCAGACTCCAGAGAGCAGACAGGAAGATCATACATGACTCAAAAAAAAAAAAACACAACAAAAAACCTTTACTGTTGATAGATTATTGCAAGTGCTTATTCATTATTAGCTGAAATGCTATTGACTGCACACTTAATAAATAGGCTATTTGTTCTTCTCAACTGAAGCAATACTGTAACAGGACTTCTGAAGAAAAGACCATTAAAAATATAAAGACATCACACAGCAGGTAACTTGGGGAATGTGGTTTCAGTTTTCTGTTCATCACAACACAATTAACAAATGTTGCATCAATTAAAATTTCTGCTGCTTGAATAAAAATTTAGTACAAGGTAGGCTGCTCACACACCCTATAAATGATCTAGAAGCTTTCAAGAAATGAGGCATTGAGCTAAACTGTAACTACCTTAGTGTAGCTTTCTAAAAACACAAGGCAATCATTTTCCTGTTCTCTGGACAAAAATGGCAACCTCGGCTCTGCCAGGAAATAAATGCTGCCCTGAAGCACAAAACAACAAACGAGGTGAAGAGCTGCAAACCACCAGCAAGTTGTCAGAGCAAAAGCCACACAACTGAACATCTCCCCCTTTTAAAAGGAGTCTAATTTCATCTAGAAGAAAATAACCCCATTTTAAAGGATTTTTTTCTCAAAATATTTCAGCTATTCACCTAATCACTGTAAATTAATTAACTGGTTTTAAGACCACACTTAATAAACTATGTGCTAAATAACTGTCAATGATAACAAGAAAGAAAACAATCACAATTTAAATTGCTTAAAAGGATTACACACAATTAAGAAGTAGACTAGAACCAAATAGTACGAGAGGAAGAGATTAATTGGGAAGGAAAAGACAAATATTGAAAACATACGATTATAGAGTTAAATTAAAAAAAGCACCAAGCATGGACCACAGTTAACGATAGACAATTTTCAAGATTGCCAGTAAGAAAAGCAATACATATATCAGAGATAATACTTAAGTGATCTATTCCCATGATAAAACCAACTATATGCATACATAACCTCCTATTAATGTATAAAAAAGTCCTCATATTATAAGATGTCCAAAACTTTCTAAGATGTTTCTGAAAAAAATCTTACACAGAGCTTGTACTCAACCACAATAAAACAATTCCTGGAAGAATTAATGAAATGAAAACATCTATTACAGCACATGTTGAAGAATATCTGTTTCTTTCTGGCTCTGTATGGTAGTTTCACTGTAGCACAAATTGGAACAAATTAACTGCATATTACAAAAAATGTTTGCAATGTTTCCTTATGTTTTTCCTTATGTTTCCCCCCGAAGGGGGGCTATAGGGATGCTGAAGAGAGACTATTCATTAGGGACTGTAGTGACAGGACAAGAGGTAACAGGTTCAAACTTAAACAGGGGTGGTACAGTTTGGATATAAGGAGGAAGTTTTTTACTGTAAGGGTGGTGAGGCACTGGATTGGGCTGCCCAGGGAAGTTGTGAGTGCTCCATCCCTGGCAGTGCTCAAGGCCAGGCTGGACAGAGCCTTGGGTGATATCGTTTAGTGCAAGGTGTTCCTGCACATAGCAAGGAGGTTGGAACTAGATGATCTTAAGGTCCTTTCCAACCCTAACTATTCTACAATTCTGTGTTTACTTAGGTTCTACAGTCCATTACGTCTTCATTTTCTAACAAACAAAAGGGCTGAATACTTTATTCTACACATGCAACTATTTTTTACTTCACAACTAAGCAACTTAATGACTCAAATGCACTGATTATTCATTTTCAATGGTAATGGATCAATGTAGTCTTCTGAGAGTAAATGTTATTACTTCTCTAAAAACGCCTCTCTCTTTGATGCTTCATTTTATTTCTGATCAACGTTGGACTTCCCAAAACAGCTGCATGCCTGCACTTACAGCTGGATGCAAGCTGCTGGACAGCTACACTACTTACGGCAGAAGGAAAACAGAGCTGTAAGAGGTTTTCCTTCTATGCAGTGAATCGGGCTTGTTTGAATCAGACTAAATATTTGGATTAGAGTCAAATTCCTTCTAAAATACATATTGCAGGCATATGTATGAGGGTCAGAAGATGAGTTCATTGGAGGAGAAATATAAATGAAAAAATAAGTGAGACTCGAACGCATGGGAAAGTGAAACTAACTCCCAAGTGTTTCTCAGACAAATGCAAGTGATTTATTTCTTTCAATCCTGTAAGAATTAGTTTTTTAGTAGACTTAATTACGGCAGTCTGGCATCTCTCAAATGTGCGGAAGCTTTGACGATTTGATTATCATGATTTGATGTCCTAATTTCTTCATCTCTATTTCACTTGTGCCTCTTCCTTTACAGAATAGATGCAATAATTTAAACATCATCGTAAGATATTCTTATATAACAGTGTCTCCTGATTTAAGATATAGTGCTACTGGGGCAGATGTTATCCTTGGTTATACCAGCAGAAATCCCACACCAACACTGCTACTGATGACAGCAACAGAACCACACAGAGTTTACACTAGGCTAACGGCAACATTTTCTGTTACCTTGTTATAAATCATGCTGACAGCGCCAATATCTCATGAGAAGTTTTGATCCCTCCATGTTGTCAAGCTCTCTTCCTCTGAAAAGCCAAGATACCAAATGCAGGAGGAACATGGGCCACGCTGAGTCTACTCTTGACATGAAATCTGAATGGGGTCCTAGATGTACAGTCTCACCTGGGACACCTTGACATACTTTACAGGTATAGCCATAGATTCACTTACCGAGATCATGTTATAGTTAGAGATGAAGCCCCATCACCATTTGGAACAGGCTTTAAATTGGCTTTTTATTAAGATACTGATCCTTGCTTTGGATTCTCAGACTCTCCCACCCAGAAGAATGACTTCTAATCAAAAGATGACTACCATTTATACGAATCCAAAGCAACTCAGAAAGTTACACAACATGCTGAAAAATGCACTGGCAAACACACTGCCCAGTGCAGCCCACAAAGGCACATCACTTGCTCACAGAATCATAGAACAGTTAGGGTTGGAAAGGATCATCTAGTTCCAAGCCCCCTGCCATGGGCAGTGACACCTTGCACTAAACCATGTCACCCAAGACTCCATCCAACCTGGTCTTGAACAGTGCCAGGGATGGAGCATTTATCACTTCCCTGGGCAACCCATTCCAGTGCCTCAGCACCCGCACAGTAAAGAACTTCCTCCTTATATCTAATCTAAACTTCATCTGTTTCAGTTTGAACCCATCCCTCCTTGTTCTACTGCTACAGTCCCTGATGAAGAGCCCTTCTCTGCCATCCCTACAGCTCCCCTTGAGATACTGGAAGGCTGCTATGAGGTCTCCACACAGCCTTCTCTTCTCCAGGCTCAACAGCCCCAACTTTCTCAGCCTGTCTTCATAGAGGAAGTGCTCCAGATCATCCTCATGGCCCTCCTCTGGACTTGTTCCAACAGTTTTATGTCCTTTTGTTGAGGACACCAGAACTGCACACAATACTCCAAGTGAGGTCTCACAAGAGCAGAGTGGTTTGTACTGCTTACTGCATCCCATTTTTCTTTCTAATTTCTTTTAAAAGTAGAAAAAAGAGAAGTCCTTTCAAAAACCACCAGGAAAAAAAATTGTTGAATTGTTCTGACCTTTTCAGAACACTTTTCTTGCCTTCCCCCCCCCCCTTCCTATTTCAAACCGCCTTTTTTTAATATGTGACAAATTTCCGTGCAATGCTTTTTGATGAACAGAGACTTTCTGACTCCCAAACATTTCACTAGAAATTTTCCAAGCACCTACAACAGCCTCTGTAGCTGGTGGATTATGGGTGATGGTTGCTCCTCCAGTGAGCAGTCATGGTTGAATCAGGCCTTACATTAGCCTATATGTGAACTTTCTGAAAAGTTCATCACCCCAATTATTTTTCTTGGGTTTGTTCTTCATCTCGTTTCCATTTTTAATATGCTGCAGGCAGAGTCAGAGTCACAAAAGGCTGAGCAACCTGAGCAAGCAGAGCACAGGAAACGCAGTTTTTGCAATGTTGAGCACCATGGCAAGTTCTTCCTTCCTCTCTTCCTCATTTCCTCCCTCTCTACCTTTTTCCCTCCCTCTCTCTCTTCTTTCCTTTCTGCCTCCCTCTCTCCCTACCTCCTTCCCTTCTACCTTACTCTTTTCTTTCTCTTGCTCTCAAGCAGTAAAACCCATGGCAGAAACAGAGCAGTGTTTGCTTAATTCACAAAGCAGCAGCTGTTCATGGTTCTCTGTGAATTATGAAGAAACTATTTATTCTACCTGGCTCTTCCTCCAGAAGAGTTGGCTTTATTTCCCAGATTATAATAAGGATTTATCTTAAAATCCGTTGTTTACTGTCTTCCTGCAGGACACAGTAATCTCTCTCAGTTTCATGTTCAGTGTGCGGAGTAGTAACATGAAAAAACTTTCAGTACTCTAAAACTAAACTGCTTTTTTACTAGACAAATTATTTACTGAAATGCTTCATGGGATTTGCATTCTGTCCGTGTTCCTGCAGTCTCCTGCAAGCCCTTCTCTGCCATCTGTGCTTCGCCCTCCATGCTCCATGTGGGCTGCTCCATCTTGTCATTTAACAACTGCTGTTGTGTCTTTTGTGCCAGCTTTTGTTACCTTTATGGGGCAGGAACTGGTAATAAATTGCTGAACCTCAAGCACTGGTTTTCAACCTCTTCTCCAAGAATGCCTGATCTGGAATGCTTTGGGAAAAACAGTTAAGGGAAGGGAGCATGAACATGTTTCTGAACAATCTGTCCAAGCACAGTTTCTAAAACGACCTGGTCTCCAACAGAAGCTTCTCGGTCATTCAATACAATAAGAAAAAGGCTGAAAACTGCTGCTGGGAAAATAAGCCTTTACCTTGTCTTTGCACCTCTGAAGGCTGCCAGTGCGAGTTTTCATTGCACTCAAAGGTATCTCTGCGCTAGACTTCAGTGTACCAATTTCTGCTAATAAACTCACCACAGGCCTCAGATGTTTCTGCACCCCACAGGGAAGCCGGTTTCTGTTCAGCAGGATCCCAGGCTGCAACACATTATAGCTGATTGCGATTATATAGGAGGCATTTTCTCTTTTGTGCCACAATCCAGGATGGGAGTTGTGCTTTTGCACTAGTATTCTGTGACCTCAGAGCCACCATTTATCATGCATAACATGAGGCATTTTATGGAATATTTGACTAAAATCAAAGTTACAAAAATGCACAGATAGCATGTCTCTTCCTGGATTACACCTCCGAGATGTTTTTCCAGATGCCCAGCAATCCTCGGCTGCCAGATGTCTGGAAAAATAGTGTGCATATAATGATGCTTCATGTACGCACTGTAGATACAAACCTAAATTCATCTGCCTGCTGTATGTGCAAGAAGCCACAGTATCACTTGAACAGCAGGCCTGCCTCATCTCATTCAGTACACATACCAATTTATCTTTCTGGGACCAATATCAGTTTCAGCATTTAAAAACTGGCAGCCCAGTGTGACCTATTGTCTAAACATAATGTCAAGTACATTAAGCAGGATGTATCTTCAGCTTCTGCTTGTGGATCTTGCGAAGAATATGGAGCATCAATCCACCATGATAGGGTAGTGCCAGCTGTGAAAGAAACAGACAGATCACAAGGCAGAGTGAGCAGTTAAAAAGTGAAGTGTCCCTTTAGTATTTTTTCTCTTTACTCCTATCTTGCTCTCATCCCCGTGCAGGTGGATATTCCTTTTGCACATAAGATGCCTGCTTCATTCCAGGCTCCCTTCTGTCCCTGGGTACAAAATACATATCACCCTCATGATATAAACCCTTAATTCTGCTGGAATTATTCCTCAGTTCTCCTTAAATAAAACCCCATTTTCCATACCTTATCTCTGCAGTCAAATATTACAGGCTTCTGGCTTAGCATTACTACTGCAACAGGCTTCCTTTACAGCTGACAGTTTCTTTCTGGTGATAGCTTCCCTCTCCACTGGCCCCTGGCCAGCCTGTTGACAAGGCTCACTGCTGAGGAATCAACTCACTTTTGCTGTGGCCAGCACATGTTTTTAAATCCCTTTAAATGAGTCATCTCACTATGCCATCCCAGCATCCATGATTCATTCACATAGCAGAGCCTATCTCCCTGCAGGGTGAGGCCTCATTAGCAGCTGTGCTGAAGAAGCTTTTGTAAGAAGTCATCTTTGCAAGAGTGGTTGCATCATTATTGCCTCCTAATAAGCTGATGGAGTCCCAGTCATCTTAACCTTTCCATTTCCAGGACTGGCCTCTTCGAAACTTCACACCTTGCCTTTAGACAATGTTCACAACCACCTTCAGACCCTTTCTTTGGCCCTTACCAATCTCCAACCCAATAAGTGCAATCAATCACAGGCAGAGCTACCCTAGGATCAGAATAATGGTTGCTGGATCAATTTTCTTTCCCCAGTAAAACAAAGCGTGCATGAACCCACAGATCCTGCAGACAGCTCATAGTCAAGCTGGCCATTCCTTAACACAGTGATTGCATTCTCACCATTTAAATCCCTCTTTTCCTTGTTGCATGGTCTCAGAAATTTTCTCTTTACCTTTCTAGACGGGTCTATGATCCCTGGTTCTTTACACTAGGGTACTTGTTAATTGAGAGGATTGCAATTATGTGATATAGCAGCTGATACCTGATAAGAGAAAAAAGGTTATGTCTTTTTGCATGGGTACGGTAAGTGAAAAGAAATTAACAGAGGTGCAAAATCTGGGTCTTATCTTGCACTACTGTAACAAGGAGAGAATTAAACATTCCATACACAGCAACTAATCCCTAAATACATAACCTACCGTCATCGCAATATCTTATCTTTTTCAGATGTTATTTGGGAAACAGAGAATACAGTGTATTTTGTTAGAAGAGCAATTCAGACTTTATTTAAGTGCTAAAAGTCCTTGATATTCACTACCTAGGATGTAGAAGCAAAAAGGCAGAAGTGGAGGGGCACTTACTATAGCAAAAGTAGTAAGTCTGTGCAGAAGAAAGGACTTGTGAGTCTTAAAAATAAAGGCTATTTACACTAGTAAACACCAGCTTTTCTTGTGCTATGAACAATTCATGGTAAAGTCTTGCACTACTATTATTTTGTACGAAGTCCAAGACAGAGCTGTTCTGGTCTATGATTAGAATGCATAGATACCATCACAAGTATTTTGTCTTGAGTGGGATGAAGAGCCATGATTTTTTCCTTCATTCAGAATTCACTCACTGCTAAAAACACAGTAGCTGGTGTCTTTGCCAGCTTATATAAAGCAGCCTAAAGATTAAGGCACTCATCCAAGAAATTAAGAGACCTGGTAAAACATCTTTGTGAGCCATGAGCTGTCAGCTTTCTTCTCCTTTCCCTACCTTCCAGAAGGCAGTCAGTCACTAAGCGTCAGACTAATTTAGGTAGAAGACATTCTTTGCCTCCTTCCATATAGTCAGTACAGGGATACCAACTTTGGAACTGAGTTCTTGTTCCTAACCCTCCTTCATTTATACATTTTACAGTAAATAATCATAGCATAAAATTCAGAAATGCTAAAGGAGGCAAGATCCTGAGTCCCTGTATCCCTGCCCCTAAATCTATACCTTTAAAATTATGTCTTCTGCTCTTTGGTTTCTTCCTTTCTTCTTCTTCCATGAATTTTGCTTTCTTTTCTGCACTGTGACTAATATCAGCACATGAGATTTGAGCAATTCTGCTGTATTTTTCTTTGTTGCAGGCTCAGGCTGGGGCTATCTAGGTATTGCACGAAGGTAGATTTGTTGTAGCTGTAGAGTTTTGCAAATGCAAACAGGACTGTATGTTTAAGAAACAAAAACCAGTTTAAGTCATTGTGACCCTTGGTCTGGTCTCAGTCATGATTCATGAGGGTCTTACTGGAAGCAGTCTCTATAGAAGGACAGTGATGCAGTCCTCTGTCACTATCACTGAGTGATCTCGTTGCTGCTATTGCTTTCAAGGGACAGTTATGGCAAAGCTTTGACATTGTCTTCTGTCTCCTGGGGTAGAGCAAAAAAGGGAAGTGAGAGACCAAAAGAAGCTTTAAATGCACATCCCGAAACCAGATGTTTGGGTGTGAACTTTCCATACTCAATAGGTAAAGGCTTTATCTGTGTTTGCTGTTTCCCATGGCCTTTATTTTTCATATATATTTTTGGTCTAAGGCCAGTAGCTTCCTAATTAGTCTTAACCCACCAAATTTAATTTAGTTGATCATCAGGGGTTACTGGACTTTACAGAATTAGATTGCTTCTCTAAGTGTCAAGACAATGAGGAAGAACGCCTCATTTCTCGGGAAAAATTTTGGACCAAGATTTTCCTTCACATTTGGCTGCAGCTAAGTAGCCAAGCTTTTTTTTTGCAGCATTTCTCTATCTATCTGCCAGAACAGCTTGCTGGAGCTGATGGAGTTACATGCAATGAAGAGTGTTCTTGTGGCCATTTGGCTTTTACCCAGGAAGCACCCAAAGCATAAGCAATGGAATCATTGCCATCACCTCCCGGATGCCCCAGCAACCAAATGCATTTTATTTCCAGTTTGAGACTAGAATCACAGTTGCTAAAAGCTATACTTGCCCCTGTCAGAGTCTGCTCATGCAGTAAGGTCGAAAGGGAGTGGCTACATGATTTCTTGGGGCCTTTTCTAATCCTCTTCTTTTGTTATTCCCTCAAAACTACTAAGAAAGGATGTTGCTCTCATTCTCTTACAGACATGACGTCTGACTGACAGAAGAGAATTTGATTTCTTCCTGTCACGTAGAAGGAGCAAAGCCAGACCTAAAATTAAATTCAGTTATGCAGTATTATGCCGCAATTCTCTATTGTTAAATGTTTAATTCTTTTCTTTTGTAATAAAAGTTGTGTAGCTACGAAAGCCTCAAATGTGATGAAAAATGAAGAAATCATGAAGTTGGTTAAATAATTTTTAGCACAGGAGTATGTTTCTTCAGCAGGAGCAGAGAGAAGTGGCTCCGCTAAATAAAGCCACAAGGTGTAGTGCTGGGACAAACAGAAAGATGTGAGATGTCACCCTACCTTCCTGTTCAGCTTCCCAGAGATCACTGATGCAGAGCCAAGGGGGCCATTGGGACTGTGCAGTCTCAGCTTTTGTGTAACACAGGCTGCAGGACTTCCCTGAAGTAATTCCATTTTGAATTAAAGCACAGCATTTACGAAATAATTATCCAGCCCTGATTTAAAATTGCCGACGACAGAGGAACCACAACATCCTCTGAGGGGCTGCTCCAGTGGTTAATTACCTTCATTATTAACAATGTTAGCCTTATTTCTAGCCTGCAATTTTCTCTAGCTCTGAGCTGTATCCACTGAGTGCCTCACACCTTTAGTTTTTGATTGAGTAGCCCATTAGTACTCTTTGTTCCACTTGTAGAGATCTCATTTCATTTATTATTTTTCACTGAAACAGCTTTAGCTCCCTGAGTTTTCAGCCACAGATACATATTCAAGCTTTCTGTACATCTCTTTCCCATTTATCAATGCTGTGAATTTGCAGACTGTAGAGCGGGATGCAGCAATCCGGAAAAGCCTCTCCTGCTGTACATTTGTATTTCCAGACATATTCTGCTGACACCATGATTTGATTTTTTTAAATTTGTTTTTTATTTGCAGTTTTCCCTGTGTGCAACTCAGTTTCTTTGTCCTGGAATGAAATGCTGGACTAACAGAGGAAATGTGACTTTTGCCTGATTTTAACAGATCAAAATTTTGCCAGTTTTAGACAAATGGGAAAGAAAGAATGCCAGAGATTAGACTCAGTCTGGCCATTACACCCAACATAATCCCCTCCTCCTACTGAAGCTCTGTGTAAAATGTCTTTCAGACCAACCATGCATTGCATAGGGATGGCAAAGAAAGAGAGAGAACAGCAAATCTGCATGGTATCTATTATGATTATGGATCATTAGAGAAGTTTCTTAATTCTTTATGTCTATATCTGATTGATGAAAGTCATGTCAGGAAGATTTAAAAATTGTTTGCCAGTTGCTGTTGGGAGTCCAAAACAATTTTAAATACCTTTTTGAGGGCCTATGCATATGTTGTCATACCTGCAAGGCAAATTTGTACATTATTTAGAGCTTGCATCTTCTGCGAGCTAATAAGTTACTAATATATGACTCTTCTGGGCAGCCTTGTGCCCTTGTCATGAGAGGCATCTCCCTTGCCAGCAGACACCTTGAGCAGGAAGGACATGTCACACTTCTGGCATTTTTCAAGTGACAGAACATCTTTTCATGCCTGATAAGGTGGGAGAAACACCTGAAACTGTTAAATATTTGATATCCTTCTTGCCGCAGCATGGTGCAGAGCACTAAGCATGACTTTAAAACAGACCAGTTCAGAAGAGTGAGGAGGAAGGAAGGGAAATATAAAGATACATAATGAGCCAAAGAATCACTGTTTCTTCAAAAATCCCACACCCACAAATGTCTATGTGCCTGCACAGATATGTAAGAAGCAAACATCTTCATCAGGGCAAGGATGCTCTGACAGAGCATTTCCTGATGCTCACAGCCAAGTGAAAAAAGCCCTAAATAACAAGAGAAGGAAGCTTCAGAGAGGAATGATCAGTTCTGATCACCACCACTGTGATCTATCTGGCTTGTGAGTTCTGATTTGCACA
>JBCJKH010060861.1:0-11273 GCA_039877255.1 Loriculus beryllinus
TTCATCCAACCTGGCCTTGAACACCGCCAGGGATGGAGCACTCACAACTTCCTTGGGCAACCCATTCCAGTGCCTCAGCACCCTCACAGTAAATAATTTCCTCCTTATCTAGCTAGGTCTAGGTGATTAGCTTCATTTAAACAGGTACTCATCTTTTTAGAATAGAATGTGTATTTGTGTGGCCTTATATCTGAAATGTCTTTTTTTTTCTCATGCTTTAGATCAAAGACTTATTTAATGACAGCCATGAAGAAGTTTTCAAAATCCAGTTGCCTGATAAGCATCAAAGAGGAACGTTTTTTGAGGACTTGATTATAAATCAAGTTGCTAAACCTCCTGCACCCAAACCCAGTGCAGGTGAGAGTATTCTACGTACAGACTTTGCTACCTAAGTTCATAGCTGTACAGTCGTTACTTTGGTGGTTAATTTTCTCTGAGTAATTTTCCATCTGCTTGTATCTGAGTACCATAAATTGACTGAAACTTTACTATTCATTTAAGCTTGGCGTCCATTGGAAGAACTGCCTGTAGCACCACCACCTAAGCCTCGACAATTGACAGAGGAGGAAAGGCAGCAGCTGGAGGAGCAGGAGGAGGATACATTGCGTGAACTGCGGATTTTCCTAAGGGATGTAACTCATAGACTTGTCATTGACAGACGTTTCAGAGCATTTTCAAAGCCTGTTGACCCAGAGGAGGTAAATTAGATATACTTCCAAGCCAGCTGTAGTCTTAATAGAGCTTTGTGTTTCAGCAAAGTCCTGTTCCCATCAGCATCTACCGACTTCTCTTTCCCTTTACTTCTACTTGATTTGTATTATTCAAATCTTGGAAACAGAGATGTCCTCATCTGAACTAGCTCTTAGGCTCCTTTTATGGTCTGAGTAAAGAAATCTGCACCCCTGGGTCCAGTTGGCTCATTCTAAAGCAGATGCCTAAGACAGATACTTGCAAGGTACAATTCTTGCAGCCTTTTTCTTCCTGCCAACAGCAAAGAGGATATGGGGTGACTTCTGTAAGAGTTTTCTTTCCTGTGGTTTTCTGAACTGAAGAGAATCCTACTCTGGGTGTCTGTTCCTTTCTCTGCCCACACATGCTTCTTCCCTCCCTGCTTCATTTTTCCTCTCTACTGGTCTGTCTCTTGAAGCCAGTCAAAATAGCCCTTCTATTTTCAAGGAACTAATTGTTATGTAAACTGAAACTATCTGGTTAAATGCATCTTTGTATGTGTTGTAAATATTTGAGGGTTTTAAGAAGTCCTTTATTCGGCTTTATTAAAATCATTAATTTTGGGGAGACACTGTGTTAAATCTGAGCATGTATGTTTCATTTGTAGGTACCCGATTATGACACAGTTATCAAACACCCCATGGACCTTTCAACAGTTTTGTCCAAGATTGACTTACACCAGTACCTAACTGCAGGAGACTTTCTAAAAGACATTGATCTAATCTGTAGCAACGCGTTAGAGTACAACCCAGATAAAGAGCCTGGAGGTGAGGATGTGTTTTTATCCCTAATTTGGAAAAAATTAAAACATATAAATTGATAAATGTCACCTGTGGCCAGCAGAGATGGGATTAGATCATTTGAAACATCCACAGAGAGCATTGCTTGCCAGGTTGTAAATGTTGTAGCATTAAAATACTTGTATGTGGAATTGTCACAGAAGAGTTAATCAGTAACTCTTTTGCTTTAATAATGAACTTTTGTGCTGCTATGCTGAAAAGATTCTCTGAGAGAACCTTCAGAAGCTACCTGTGAGAAGAGCAAACTCTTTCTGTCTTAGCGATGGAAATGGAGGATGTCTTTGGCTGGTAAAAAACGCTCAGTTCTGACTGTTGATATTTCAGATCGTCTCATTAGGCACAGAGCTTGTATTCTGAGGGACACTGCGTATTCCATAGTGAGGGAAGAAATAGATAAAGATTTTGAACGATGCTGTGAAGAAATAAAAGAATCTCGTAAGGAAAGAGGTATGGGTTTTGACACTAAGGGTTTTAAGGCTTGTCTCTGTATTTGTAACCAACAGTGCACAACACAATTCTTTGTCATCTCTTCTCTATTGCAAGGTTGTAGCTCTTCAATGTATGCTCCATCGTACTACCATGTAATGCCAAAGCAGAACTCTGTTGCTGGGAGTAAGGGAACGGATCCGAAGTGCAGTGATAAACTGAAGGTGCCAGCAGAACCTGTAGGCTTCAGTACACCCCACTCTAAAGGCAAGTTATATTTTATTCACACTTCCTTGGAGAAGGTGCTAATGCTACTGCTACCTTCTCTGTTCATGGGACTCAGCAGGTTTCTGTGATGCCTGGTTCTTCATGCCAGAAGCACTGCATTTTTCAGTTTGCTCCTTTATATGAGATAAATGCATTCATTCAATACGGTTATGAAGTTCAAGTGCAGTGGTTGGTTTACATTGTAAGGCATGGCCTTTGTTGCCCACTGACATTTAATGGCTCTTAAATGTTGAAGTCTCTTGAATTCAGAAATGTTTTATGTGGCAGTTTCTGAATCCCTAATGAGTTTTCAGTTCTATGAAACAGTATTCTTCCCTTCCCTGCCCTCAGATGCTAAACTCTATGCCACCTCTTACTGTGATTCTCAATTGATGTGGGAAAAGGGAAGAAACGAGAGCAATACTAGTAGCTCTACAAAGGAAGAATCATTATTTCCTCACTTTTCCTGTGAAAGGAACATAGAATCATAGAATGGTTTGGGTTGGAAAAGACCTTAAGATCATCTAGTTCCAGTGCCCTGCCATGGGCAGGGATGCCCCGCTCTAGACCATGTTGCCCAAGGCTCTGTCCAAGAAACAAAGTGGCTTGGGCCTCTTTCAGTTAAAATGCATGACATGGTGGGAGGTTTGCTGGTCTCACTGGCATGACGGGATTTTGCCAGCAGCTTCACCCATCAGCTCCGTGTATGCAAAGAATGGTGGGTTTTCTGGAAGGTGGAAATGGGAAGTTTGTTTTACATGAGCTTACTGGAATCAGCTGATGAGGTGTTTGCCTTTATGCACAATTTATTCTTCAGCAAATACTCCTTTTAAAGTGTCTCTAGCTCTGCCCATTATGTGTTTAACTTCTGGAGTTTACTGCATTAGAACAGATTTGAAGGGCTTGTCTCAATGCTTTTCTGTTCATCCATATTTGTTCACGTCGTAAGATAGCAACTTGATCTGATAACCTTGCTTTGCAGCAATGCTTCTTATCCAAAGTAAGAATTTGCTGCTCTTAAGATCTTGAAGCTGATGGTTTTGTGAATGAAATGCTGTAGCTGCCTTTTTTAAAAACCAACAGCAGACTGACCTCTGTAACGTGCAGCTCTTTAGTCTGTAGACAGATGTGGGAGAGAGAGAATGGTGCTTGAGCTCCTTTGGTCATTTTCCTTGAAAGTCAAGTATGGTCAGGATGCTGGATTTAGAACGAAAAAACTTTTGAGTGTGTTTTGGGTTACTTTTCCTGTTCCCTTTTTGTAGGTATGGAAAAAAGGAAACGCAAAAAGAAGAAAGTGCATTCGAGTATCGCAAACAAGAGGATGAATTTTCAGTTCAATAAAGAGAATAAAGTTCCGGAAGAGCAAAATGAAGTAGACAGTGAGGAGGAGTTAGAAACAGGAAGACCTGTTTCCACCACAGATCACAATGAAGGGGAGTCCACACAGGATTCTTCAATGGAAGAGAATGAAAACATCCTGCAGGAACGACACAAAAACGCGAATGAAAATAAAGCTGGTCCAACAGGTAATTTAGCTCTTTTTTTCTCTGTGAGGAAGATTACACAACTGTTTGGATTTCAGCCTTCTTCAGTTCCACTCTGTTAGTTCTGTTGTATCTCTGAAGTTAACACACAGAATGGTGCTGCCCTTCTAGCTCTGCCAGCCGAGCTCCCTTTCTGCTGCAGCTGCTGGGGTTTTGCTTTGGAAGTCTGTTATTCAAAAACTTGACAAACAGCTGTTAACTTTCTTTTATTATATTATTTTTATAAAATTCTTTTTATTATATTTTATTATATTTTTAATAATATTACCATATTATTATATGAGTATCACAATGGGAGATGTGTTTCCTAACACCATGCAGTGCTGTGATGGCGACAGGATGGTATTTTTTTTGCCCTGTTTTTACCCTGCCTTTTTCTCAAGTGCTTTTTTTTGAGTCTCTGTTTCCAATTTTGATGGGGCAGCGACTTTTGCCAGGAAGGAAAGTAAGTCAAGTGTTTCTCAGTGGAAAAAATGATAACAGTCCTGTGTCTGTCCCTGCAGAGAGAGGCTGTATTCCGGGTAGAGGATACTTCACTAATACTGTATTCCAGATAAACAGAAATCCTGACTAAAGGAATCTGTGCCGTTGCAGATGTGTGGGTGCACCGTGTGGTTCGTGCGAGGCGCTCTGGGGGAGAAGAGCGACCGGTGATGGGTGTCGAGAAAGCGATGGAAATTCCCACACAGCCAGTGGTTGTGGATTATTTTGAACTCAAAGTAAGTCTGATCTTATTAATACTGCAGTAGCTACATGTGTGGTTGTAGGTGAAGTCAGTTGTTGACTGATGCAAATTAAAACAGTTTATGGGAAGGATACGTAAGTTGTGAAATAATTCAGCCTGTGATGGACTATGACTGTCGTGTTTCCACGCCAGGTGTAGACTGCTCTTCTTGCTTTTGGTGAACTAAGTTCTAGGAGACTGGGTTCTCTTCCCGACTTCTATTTTAAAGGGGCTTGTTGAATTGTAAATTGTAGCCGCCTGACAGCCTACTAGTACTGTTGGTTATTAATGCATTAACAGTTTTTATGATGGATTTGGGAGTTTTGCTGTGGTGTTTGCATGTCCTCAAAAGGCTCTTTATTTCTAGCAGTGATCAACTTAACCCTGAAGTTGACATAAAGTTCATCAACAGGACAAGGGGGAATGGCTTTCTACTGAAAGAGGGTAGATTTAGATTAGATACGAGGAAGGAAATCTTCCCTGTGAGGGTGGTTAGACACTGGCACTGGTTGCCCAGAGAAGCTGTGGCTGCCCCATCCCTGGCAGTGCTCAAGGCTGCAGTCATGTATGTGGCAGCAGTTGGAAATAGTTTCACAGAGGATTGTCATGGAATCAATAAATTGAGGCTGAATGATATTTATTGTTCCAACTTAAAGCTCTACCAGCAGTAACTCCACATTCAGGATGGCAGAGCTGTATCTAAAAGATCTGCAGCCTGGCTTCCGGAGATCCAATTACAGCATCCTTGCATAGTCACAGCTTCTCTGATGGAAAGCAACAGTGGCTTAGCAGTGGCTGATGCTCTGTAACCAAGTGGGTTGTGTCATTCCCTGCTGTTCTGGAAGCAGTTGATTTGGAATGATGATCACCGCTTAGTAATAAGATACTGTCTGAAAATTAAACTTTTTTCTGTGAAGTATGAAAAATTAACTCATTTTCTCCAGTTAAAGCTTCTGAGATACTGAATCCTGTCTCTGAAGTGTCACTTGTATTTTAATTTACAGTAGAAGAAAGTAGGATGTCACTTCTGTTGTTATTATTTAGCTTCCAAAAACATGGAAAACCCTGTCCAAAGGATTTCACACTAAAAGTCTAAACTTGTATTTCCCTCATTCTTTTTTCTTCAGCAACTACTGCATTTTGTCACCATGATAACTAAGAATTTCAATATACGTCAACTGGAAAAACTCTACGCAATAATCAGTCAGTGCATTTACCAACGCAGAGAAGATTATGACAAAACTGAATTAGTGAAGGTGAATTGATTTTTGTCTTCTGGCACTTTCTATCACTGTCATGTTGTATTTGGCATAATCACCGGCTGTTTTAGTGGGGAAAGCCTTGAACTTGAAGACAGGCAGTGCACCCTGGCAAAGCCCTTCACCTCAGTATGTCAACAGCTCTTCTCCAGACGCTTTCCAGTGCTGTGGGCTGTGGAAGGAGGGTGCTTTTCTCAGTCTGTGGCTCCCTCTTTCTGCCCTTGCAGGCAGTCAGACATGGCAATGCTTTGTATTGTAGTCATGCTGTTCTTGAAAAGACAGGAAGTGTGAGACATGACACAGGAGTGTGAGACTTCTCTAGTCTCACCATAATCTCTTTTTAACTGGCAGGGCTTGAGCATCCTTCATTTGACACACGGGGAGATTCCTGCCTGTGACCCTTGAATGGTAGTGAGCCAGATTTCCTGATCTCTTCCTTTAAGAGACGATTTCTGACTTGTCAGAACTCAGGAAGAATCTTCCAGAGGCTCCCATGGTCCCAGCCAGGAATTCCCAGTATTGACTCGATTTGAGTAGGTTGGATATTCAGATACAGATACAGGATATTCCGATACTCATACAGGCCCTCTTGCCTATGGGATTTTTGGATGTGAAGGGATGCATCTGAAGCTAGTGGGAATAGCAAGGGGTTGGGTGCTGGTAGCGTGTGGATTTGTTAACTAGAACAAACTCCTCCTGTATGTGCACATTATTTATTCTTTCTTACAAAGAAATAAACAGGGTTCTCCAAGATTTTATTCATGCTAACTGCGAGTTTGTCTTCTTTTCTCTTTAGGAAATGAAGAAAGAGATTGCAGCCTTCACATACTCCGAGTGACCCTTTATTTTGGACTAAAAGACTTCTTGCTCCAATGTTTCCTTTTCATTTCATAATTCATTAAAGATTACTTCTACATATATATTTATATAAAGATATATTTGTTTAAGATTAAGAAAGCCCATATAAAGTCTTCTAATTGCTTTTATCTTTTTCAAGTGTATCTATATGTGACATACTGCTGGGATTGCCTTTGGAAACACTGCAGGTCTGAACTTCTACATAACTTAAGTACCTCTCTTTAAAAGAAAACAATCAAAGATATTTCTTTGATAAGCCTTTTTCATCATTTCCCAGCTTCTGGAAACGTGTTTTTCTGAAGTAGTCAGGTACTGTACAGTCTGTTGTATATGACAAAAAGGCTTTAAACCAAATCTCTTTTTTGGTATATGAAAAGTCAAATTCTTTAGATATCTTAATGCAGTTCAGAGGTAACATTGTGGAGGTTTTTAGTTACCTCATCATACCCCAAGCTGCTTTCATAGAATTAACAACCTAAAGTATGGGAGAAACACTCTTCTCACAAACCTGAGAGCTTTTTTTGTAGTGTAGTTTTGCCTGTAAAAACCACTTAACATGAAACAAAAGCAAAATCAACTAACTTTTGACAGTAAAGTTTAGTCTTGTTTGTAATAATGGCCATCTTCTTGATAGTGGATGTCACAGAACCAATAAATTCAGGCTGAAAGCACTGTGTTATTGGAACTTGGTTAAAGCTCCACCAACATTAACTCCATGTTTGTTATGCCACATGGATTTTTCAATACACTGCTGATTCTTCACGTTTATGGCCAGTGATCCAAAATGTGCAATCCCTCACCTAAAAGGGAGGGCTCTCAATCTCAAGGAGTTCCCTTGGATGATGTCCTGACCCAAGGAGAGAGTCTCCAACTCTAGCCCTGCTGCTCTGAGGAGGAGCAACTCCGAACGGCTGCCCAAGGGGCTCCATTTCTACCCTGCTCGGATCTGAGCTGTGGTCAGATGTGGTCACATAGCCCCCATGGGCTCAGTTTTCCTGGGCTCTTGTCTGTTGGGAGAAGTTTTTGCAGGCTTTGGTCAGGGCTTTTGTCAGAGTGGGTTGTAGCTGCCACAAGGATGTTGACCATCCACCTCTGACACATCCTACCCTTCTGTTTGCAGCAGCAAAAAGCATATTCTCTGCATGTTGGACAGAATGAAGTTGAGGGGAATACCTCAAGGTTTGTGGTGGATGCTCTGAGGGAGGCACTTTGATGAGAGGCAGTTGTGGGGCAGTGATGTTTTCATTTGGAATGGCTGCTTTCTTAAGCTACATCTCCAGAACATCACACAATACACAACCAGTTAATGGGTCAAGGTGAGTGCCTCAGGATCCTTCTGTCTGCAGCTGGCATGGCTTGTATCTAGATCTGCAGCCCAGCTTCCAAAGATCCATGTACAGCGTCCTGTATGGCACCCACAGCTTCTCTGATGGAAAACAACAGTGGCTTTGCTGTGCCTGCTGTCCTATAACAAAGTTGGTTGTGTCACTGCTGTTCTGGAAGCAGTTGATTTGGAATGATGATCATTGATGTAACAGCTTGATTAGCAATAGTGTCTGAAAATCAAACCTTTTTCTGTGAAGTATGAGTAAATTAACTCATTTTCTCCAGTTAAAGCTTCTGAGATACTGAATCCTGTCTCTGAAGTGTCACTTGTATTTTAATTTACAGTAGAAGAAAGTAGGATGTCACTTCTGTTGTTATTATTTAGCTTCCAAAAACATGGAAAACCCTGTCCAAAGGATTTCACACTAAAAGTCTAAACTTGTATTTCCCTCATTCTTTTTTCTTCAGCAACTACTGCATTTTGTCACCATGATAACTAAGAATTTCAATATACGTCAACTGGAAAAACTCTACGCAATAATCAGTCAGTGCATTTACCAACGCAGAGAAGATTATGACAAAACTGAATTAGTGAAGGTGAATTGATTTTTGTCTTCTGGCACTTTCTATCACTGTCATGTTGTATTTGGCATAATCACCGGCTGTTTTAGTGGGGAAAGCCTTGAACTTGAAGACAGGCAGTGCACCCTGGCAAAGCCCTTCACCTCAGTATGTCAACAGCTCTTCTCCAGACGCTTTCCAGTGCTGTGGGCTGTGGAAGGAGGGTGCTTTTCTCAGTCTGTGGCTCCCTCTTTCTGCCCTTGCAGGCAGTCAGACATGGCAATGCTTTGTATTGTAGTCATGCTGTTCTTGAAAAGACAGGAAGTGTGAGACATGACACAGGAGTGTGAGACTTCTCTAGTCTCACCATAATCTCTTTTTAACTGGCAGGGCTTGAGCATCCTTCATTTGACACACGGGGAGATTCCTGCCTGTGACCCTTGAATGGTAGTGAGCCAGATTTCCTGATCTCTTCCTTTAAGAGACGATTTCTGACTTGTCAGAACTCAGGAAGAATCTTCCAGAGGCTCCCATGGTCCCAGCCAGGAATTCCCAGTATTGACTCGATTTGAGTAGGTTGGATATTCAGATACAGATACAGGATATTCCGATACTCATACAGGCCCTCTTGCCTATGGGATTTTTGGATGTGAAGGGATGCATCTGAAGCTAGTGGGAATAGCAAGGGGTTGGGTGCTGGTAGCGTGTGGATTTGTTAACTAGAACAAACTCCTCCTGTATGTGCACATTATTTATTCTTTCTTACAAAGAAATAAACAGGGTTCTCCATGATTTTATTCATGCTAACTGCGAGTTTGTCTTCTTTTCTCTTAGCATTTTAACAGACACTGTTAGGGGCAGGTCCAGTGGCCTGGAGCTGAATTAAATCATAAACAGTCTTCTAGGTACCTGGAGAGAACGGTGTCTGTTACATCAAAGTTAATATCTTGTCAGTGTAAGTGTATTTAAGGACAAGTAAAACAATACCCCGTTTTGGAGATGTATGCCCCATTACACCAGCAGATAAAATTTCTCTTGGTTGAATTGTCAAAAAATTACAATAAAACAGGCAAACAGAATAAATCCTGGTGTGCTTTTGGATCAAATATGTGGCAAAATCCATGGCTGTCGTGTTATGTCACCTCACACACATATCTGCTGATGCTGAATGCCCAACTGTGCAATCCCTCTGTGGGTGCTGGTTTTGCAGGTCGGTTTTGTTTCTGGTGTGTTTTCCCAAACGTGTGTACTACGCAGGGTTTCATCTTTTGTACTGTTTGGAGGTGGATTAATAAAAAAACAACTTCTTAGATGTTTGTGTCTGTTCTGTTTTTATCACAGAATAATTTTGACCAGTAACATCCCAACACTTCAAAGCCAGCTCTTCTAAGAACTATGTGAGCAGCTTATCCTGCTCTTGGTGTGTCGCCCAGAAGGCAACGGCAGGCAGAGAGGGGAGAAAAGCTATAGTGAAAATTCACATTTTAATGCAGTGCGTGACACTGGAAATGTCACAAAGGAATTAATGTCATCCTTCTTGAACTCCGTCTCCACCTCCTCTGCTGCCAGCGGTTTTCAGTGGGACAGTAGGGCCAGTTTGCTGCCCACCGAGGCTCCTGTCCGAAAACCTCAGAGTGGAACCGAGGAACCAGAAACCTTCCTGGCACCCAAACTTCTTCTCTCAAAGCTTTAATCGAAGCCCTTCCTGTTACTAGTCTTGAGAGGATACGATATCTACACATTTTAATGTCCTTCACTGTTAACTGGGTACATCTTGATCGCCTATGATCAACTGTTAGCAGTTAACTCCCGGAGATTCCCCCATGCCACAACTTCATTTTCCTTTCTCAGGAAAACAGTCGTATTTTAGCGTCTGACCTAAAATGGCAAACAACGACGCCAGGATTCTGCGTAGAGGAGTTAAAAACTAAAATGTGACTAAAATCCGTAGGTACGTACTAACGGAAGAAATCCGTTTCCCCAAGTTCTGTAACTGAACAAAAAACCACGGCGATTTCGGTTTCACCCCTCAGAGCCGGCCCTCCTGTGCTCCTGCACCCCGCGGCCATGTCCTCCCTCAGCCACAGCTCAGGGACCCCCCGCGGGACTACGGCCGCCGCCGTCCTTAACGCCCGGCGGGGTGCGCGGCCCAACTTCGCCGCCGGAGGGGAGGAGCGGGCTGCGAGGGCTCCGCCGCCACCCGGCAGCTCCCGGCCCGTTGTCGTTGTCGCAGCGCGCACCCCTCCTGCCTGACCGGAGGGCGAGGAGCCGCCGATCACCTCCTCTGCCTCAGCGGGGCCGGGCCGCCCCTCGGCTGGTGTCCGCCGCCTGACGGGCGGGGCGGCGGCGGAGCGGCTCCGCCTCCGCTCCCTGCCAGGGAGGCTGAGGCACCGGCCGCCGCTGCCCGGCCTCGGCGCCGCACCCGCCCCGGGGGCAGCGAGGCGCCGGGAGGATGCGAGTGTGCGCCGCGGGCGGCGGCGAGGAGAGGGCCCGGGCGGCCGGCGGCGTTGGGAGTTGCCGGCTCAGCCGCCGCCCCCCCGCCCCAAAAGAAGTGCAGTAGTTTGTGAAACGCAAGATGGCGGCGCGGCCGTGAGCGGAGGCGGCCGGCGGGCAGGCGGGCGGAGGGGGCGAGGCGCAGCGGCGCCGGCAGGTAGGGGCTCGCGGCGGCCGTCGCCTCTGGCGCCGGGCGGACACGGGGCTCTCGGCGCCGGGAACGGAGCGCGGCCCCCGCGGGGAGGCGTGTCCCTGCCCGCCCCGCTGCGCCCCGGGGGCCGGGTGC
>JBCJKH010060864.1:0-16091 GCA_039877255.1 Loriculus beryllinus
AGTTTGTTTTAAAACTTTTTTTTTTTTTTTTTTGAGAAAATTAACAAAGCCCTTTAGCAGAGATTAAACTGGTTTACAAAACTGATTTTGAGTTGAACTGTACGTTATAGCTACATTTTTGCTTGAAAACATATGTTTTACTACTTAACATATGAAAACTTGCTTTGAGTTTCATGGGAGCTAGCAGCTAGGCCTTTGGGGGATTTTATTATGTCTTATTAAAATCGGTAATTCATGCTTTCCTCGTCCTTTCAGAATTTTCATTAGAGTTCATGCCACTTTAGCAAAAAAGCTATTATTTCTGCTTAAATTTCAGTGTAAAGGTTTACATATATCAAGGAGAGTGGATATCAAATGCTTGCTCACTTTTTGGTTGTTATAACTGTAAAAATTTTCATCCTACCAGCTGAAAATACTCTGTGTCATGATGAAAATGTTAAGTGACTCTTCAGACTTCACTGAGAAACATTATCTATTCAGTTAATGGGCCATAAAATGATTTAGATAAAAGAAGAGCCTGAAATGTCTTTAGAAATTCAAGAGAGGAAAGCTAATACTATCTAATTTCTCAAACTTCATGGATGTGAAAGGTTTAGGAAATGTAAAACATCACTTGCATAGGATTCTGCATAACACTTTAGGAAACCAGAAACTACAAACTGAAGGGGAAGGAGAAGTACAATATCCTATATGCGGTAAAACACACATTAATGCATGAACGCACACTGTCATTTTCCAGGGGCAATGCATTTAATACACTTTCCAGCTAGGATGACTGAAGAACAAGAAGGTCAAGTGATCTGACCGCAGATGTTGGTCAATGGCTCTTTGTGATTGGAATTAGCACTTTCCTGGCTCCCACAAACCACTACATCAGACCCTCTCATATTTTTTTCAACCTGTGAAATAATTTATTAGCTGTCATTGCTATTATGTAATGATAAACTCTCAGTTTTACATCTTTATTGGTACGTATGCAGAAAATGGTAAAGACAAGGAAAAAAGCAAGGACTTAAGTTTAATTGACTTTGCCTAATTTGCTTTGAAGAGTTCATCCTATTAATTGCTAAAGTTGCAACATTGTTCAGCTCTGAAGAAAGCTACTTGAATTTTACTTTATTTTTTCTTGCATGTTGTTTTCTGAATATTTTATAGTATAATAAAATATATAGTAGATATAAGATAATAAAATATAATATGTGACATATTATTGTGCATATAAATATATAATTATAATAATATATCATTAGTATAACTGTCTGTTATCAGTGAACCGATTTGCTTTCAGCTACGCTCTTGTTTGGAGATTCTGACCATAGTGTATCAGGTGCAAAGAAATTTTCCTTTAAGATCTGTCAGGGCCTTCAAGTGGGCACTACACAGCCTTAAAGAGAAATCATGATGTACAGGAGAAGGAGTCACAGAAGTTCTCTATTGACACACATTTCATGGCAATAAACTGCAGCCGAGGCCCTGTGCAGTCCAGTGAACTGTGGTCAGGATACCGGGTTTTTATGATGTTTGCTTTGCCTGACTCAAAATCATTGAGCCATTTGAGGAAAACTAATGTTAAAAAGGCAACAACCAGCATCAGAATAGTAAGAAAAACGGAGTTGAGATATTCTGGGCAAACTTAACTTTCATGATTCCAGTAAATTTAATAGAGGTTTATTGCACTGGAAGATTCAACACAGTAGATTTCAGGTGCTTGATGTCAGGATAAGGAAAGCAAAATGCAAGAAAGCAATGAAAATATATAAATTGCATTAGTCAAAGGCAATAAGGACAGTGTCTCTAAGGACAGTAAAATTTTATAAATACCATTAAGCTTGCTTTCAAACGTAGGTAGACGTGGGTTTTCCACTTCCACTACTGTCCACCTCCCACGTTGCTGCTGTACTAAGTCCATGCTCTGCCTGGTTAGGAGCTGCTGGGATGCTGTTTTTCCTCTGCATAAGCATTGGCTGGGCTCTTCTAGCCACACTGCTGTTCCTGTGCAAACTGCAGCAACATAAAAACTTTGAGTCCTTTACCTCTCTCAGTCTATGAGGACAATTGGCCAAGAAGCTCAGACATCACTGGAAGTGAGAGGACTGGCAGATGGAAAGACACTGCAGTTGTATTATGCCTCCTGCTCCTAAGAAAGTAAAAAAAAAATAAATCAGAGAACAACTTACTAGCTCTGCCCAGTGACTATGTTTTTTTTTTAATCACCAACAGACCAAGGTTTTTATATGGCTGTGTAACAACAGCATGAAACCAGGAAACTGTAACTCTTGGTACACGCAATGTGTACAAGCTGTGGGCTTTTCTGACAGAATGACCAACAGACTATTGGACCTTCAATAGTTATCTCCAGCACACGACACTGCTGTGCTGCAGCTGACAGAGCCCCTCTTGGGGGATGCTCCAGATGTTTTGTCACAAGAATTCTGTCATTCAGAAACCCTAGTGAGAACTCTCATCCCCTCCTTACATGTAAGTGGTAAGATCAGGCCTTGTCAAGATTACTTTGTGTTTCTGGTAGTGCAGACCTTGCCACGGATACGCCCTGTTTTCTACTAGTGTGGTTCATAACCAGCCCGCACTGCCTAAGTCCTTTTTTATGCAGGTGCAAATACAGCAGTATCACTGTTGTCTTTGAAGGCATTCCCCTTGGTACTGGAGGGACAACAGGACAACTGATGATGGTGCAGCCTGACGTTGCTGACAGTTTAAATCCTGTAGCATTACTCTATGGCAAGTACTATGGTCAAGGAAATGTTGGCAGACACTAATTCTCTCTCAGGTTGTAGGCAGCAGCCTTATTGCCTGTGCAATGAACTAGTGACAGCTCATAGAATCATAGAATAGCTAGGGTTGGAAAGGACCTTAAGATCATGTAGTTCCAACCCCCCTGCCATAAGGAGGGACACCCCACACTAAACGATGCCTCCCAAGGCTTTGTCCAACCTGGCCTTGAACACTGCCAGGGATGGAGCACTCACAACTTCCCTGGGCAACCCATTCCAGTGCCTCACCACCCCACAGTAAAGAATTTCTTCCTCATATCCAATCTAAACCTTCCCTGTTTAAGTTTGAACCCATTACCCATTGTTCTGTCACTAAAGTCCCTAACAAAGAGTCCATCCCCAGCATCCCTATAGGCCCCCTTCAGCTACTGGAAGGCTGCTATAAGGTCTCCACGCAGCCTTCTCTTCTCCAGGCTGAACAGTCACAACTTTCTCAGCCTGTCTTCATATAAGAGGTGCTCCAGCCCCGCTGATCATCCTCATGGCCTCCTCTGGACTTGCTCCAGCAGCTCCATGTCCTTCTTACATTGAGGACACCAGAACTGCACACAGTGCTCCAAGTGGGGTCTTGCTGATTAATTTATGTCAGGATCTTTTGTACAGTGTCCTGCCACTACCTGGGCCCTTCCATCCCTAGTGAAAATATCATGGATGTTTAGGTAAGGAATTATTTGCACCATTCCTGGGTTTGAGCAGAATGATGATGCCTAGAGAGTGCTGACTAAAGAGGCATATGACTAATATTACCATGCAAACAACCTTTACTCAGAAAAACTCACAGGTAGTTAAAAGTATAAATTAGTCCTCACACGTTAAATATGATCCAAGCCAGGACACCACTTGTCAGGCTCATTGCTGAAATTACTTATATCATAGAAACAGAGACTACTTCAACATTTAAGTATCCAGTATGTGTTCCCAACGTAGACGTTTTTCACTGACTTTTCTATCCAATGGCAAGCCTGAAATTTAGGGGTCTGTGCCAGAAAAGAGGTAGAAGAAAGATGAGAGCAGTTGGGTTTTGCATGGCACCAGTGGGACTGGACAAAGCTCCATGGACCTGGCTTCATTTTTATATTTTCTACAGAAAAATCTGGGCATGGAGAGTATTGTGAAGTAAAGAGGAGGCTGTGCGCCAAGCCAGGGCTTCCAGAGCATCAGCGTGGCCATGGAGAGGGGATTATTCGGGATGTAGGTTTTACCATGGATCACATACCAATGCTGATTTTACCAACTAGTTCAACTAAGTAAGACTGACCTGCCTCAGCACATCTTTGGTCAGAGGTATCATCATGATTAACAAATTTGCCCTGGCCTGAATGCCTGACCTGGCAATCCTGCACTCAGCCCAGTTCACAGGTCTTCTTATGTCAAAGAGCCATCCAGTCAGCTTGGAAAGCTTCTAGGGTGAAGAACACACGATCCTCTTGTAGAAATTTTCCTGATGCCTAATTAACCCCACTGTAAATCCTGTCCGCTTTATCCGTAATCAGAATTTGACCGTTTTCAGCTTCTAGGTTTTGATTCATTTTTATATGCTAAATTACAGAGCCATTCCAAATCTTCTCCACATGTAGGTATTAATATATCATGATCAAATCTCTTAACCTTTCTTTTGATAAAGTAAACAGATTAGGCTGCATACATCTATCCCTACAAGGCAGATATCCCAGATCTTGAAATCATTCTTTTCTGATCTATTTTCAATTTTCCATGGCTGCTTTGAAGTGTGAACACCAGGACTAGTCATGATATTCCAGTAGTTTTCCCACCAGCTCACACACAGCTGTACTTCTTGTGCCAGAATCCCCAGCCCAGTAATTCTGCTGCCAGCTTAGGGTTAGGAAATTCAATCTAGGGTATTAAAACACTTGCTATATATTTTCCCTGCATAATTGGAAAGCAGTGAGAGATCAAGCAAAGGATCAAATCTGGGGGGAAAAAGTTTCCAATTCTCAAGTTAATTGTCCTGAAAACTCTGGAGAAATTCACTACAGAGATACTCTCCCATAGAGCAACTGAGTGCTGACTGTAAGTCTGTTTATGCTTTGGACACATCTGTATGGCAGCAGCATAAAGAGTGTGGCATGCTGTTTAATATCTGTCAGGCTTCTTTTTTAAACCACTTAATAAGCATGTATGTAAATTCTACGCAATAAAAAAGTTCTAACAACTAGAACAAGAATAATCTTTTATGTGGTGGCTCCCACCCTTAATCCCAGCTTCTACATGCCAATTCCTCCCCCCACTTTCACATCCCCATTTCTTGACAGGTGCCAGAAGGTTTTCTTGTGGCTTCACCATGGGAACTGCCATTTCACCAGGAATGAATTTGACCCGCTGAGCAATAAAAGCTGAGGGAAAACACTTACTCTCTATCCAGAATGGAATTGCTTGTCTTTCTGTTGGCGTATTCTCCTCTGGCAGTTTGTTTTTAGCCAAGGAGAGAGCTCCATGTTCATTCAACCTCCCTCTAACTTCACCTTGAGAAAGAAACAGGGCTTTCAAAGTGTTGTTTTCCCAGCCACAGCTGCTGCTTTTAGCATCCAACAGTCTTTAAATCCATAGAAGGCTAGTTTATATGGACAGGGAAGCATTAAATGCTAGGAAATGAGGGTCTTTAGGTAACTATTCCAGATCTGCTGTATCTGCATTTACAGCAATCGGTGGTGTAGGTGGTGTTCTTTTACTGGCTTTTAATGAGACACATTTATTACTGCCTTGCGATAAACCAAAGTAAAGCCATAAAAGTGACTTTCATTGAACATTTGTTTGAGTCCTGCCTGGGTCTTATAAAGCCTCATTTGTTCAAGACTTTTTATTTCACATGCCTGCCACCTTTTTGGTAACAGCTGTTATCTTCCGTGCTTGCATAAAATAGGCTTACCTTCCACCATACAACAGAAACTTGCTTTGTGACTCCATAGACTTGGGAGTTGATCCCTTGTAATCTGCTAAATCAGTTGAGTAACCCAACTACTTCATACGACCAGGCAAGAACATGGGTTTGAAACTGCTTGTGTCTATTTGTTATAATTTCACAGTAACTGAAAACTGAAACTGTGCAGGTTGATACAGAACTGAAATTTTCAGAGCAGCAGCATCTAATCTATCAGTCTTTTTCAAGAGGACTTAAGTCTCAATGACTTAAAAAAGAGACTTTTGCTAGACCCAAACCTTTAACCATAGCACGGTGATAGAAGTAAGTATGCAAAATAAATATGCTTTTTTAGGCCCAGAGGTGAATCCACTATTTAAGGTTTATGCATTTTCTTCATCTACAGGACTGGTTTGCATTTCACCAAATACAAGTTCCAATATTGCAGCTAAACTCTCTGGAAATATTCTTCAAGAATTGTTCTTCACAATTCACCTCTGTGAGTTAATACCTATTAAAACCTAAAAATGAATTAGATTTGGAATTTCCTGGATTCTCGTGTTTGTCATGCAAATTTTCAGTGCTGTTCTTTTTATGATAATGTGAAATAAAGTAGTTTCTTATAGTAACATTGTAAATCATTTGCTTTCTATTACACGCAGCTGGTTTTGTTACAGTAATGATTTTGTATGGGTGCATACTGCAGCGCATATTAAAGGGAATGAGACATTCTTTTTCAGGGCCCACATGCAATTGATGTTTGTGCAAATATAACCAGATAATGACAAAACAGTAATTCATTATAATATATTAGGGAGGTTGGTTTTTCTCTCTTCTCCCAAAATGCACCTTCTCATATGCTGCAAAACCCTTATTTTCCCTGTTTACAGCAATGACTCCCCACCCTTGCAGATGGAGATTACAGTTTTTCAGCTCGCTAGAGATCCAGAGTCAAAATCTAAACCAGCTGGTGTTTTTAGGCGGGTGTCTTACTTTAACTTACTCAAAAGAACACAAGATGAACGGTAAGAATTAAATAAACCACAAATTATTTTCGGGACTGTCTGGTTTACATTAGGAGTAAACTTTTCACTGCTGGCTGTTGTTTCAAAACTATTGCCTCTATTTTTGATATTCATCCTTGGGATCTAACACAAACTATGTCTTACTTGTTTAATCCATTGTTAGGCCATGTTTAAATATCTTTTATTATAGTCATGTGCTATAAAATAGTTCTCACTGGAGTTTGATGGCTCCAAGCCAAAGGGTAATACTGCTTCAAGTGGCACAGCGCAGTATTAAAAGATTTCTTCTCCTTTGGTGTTGGTATTTACCAATTTCACACCTTGAAAAGAGCCTCACTACATCAAAATGTGATGTATCTACTTGGAGTGCAGGCACTAGGAAAATATTGTAGCACAAAATGAGAGCAAAGAAAACATTTCAACTGTATCAACAGTTTATTCACTTTATGTGTGTGATTAGCAGCTTGTGTAATTCCTTGCTATAGAGCCTAGGAATTATATACAATATTTTTTAAACTTCTGTTTTCAAAAGTGATTTTGATTTTAACTTTCTGAAGCAGGACCACTTACAGGACTACATGATTTAGCTCATAGTTAACATTAAATTAGTTCATTTGTATTCTGAAAGACATTTTTCCTCCTCTGAAATGGTAACTGAATGAAGGGTGTTAACATCTCCAGTTCACCTTATGACAGCGTTTTTCCTCCTTATGTATAGCCACAATCACTCAAACATTACCAGTAAAGTGAATGAAGAATGATAATAATGCTTAATAATGCAGGCCTTCCATTCTGCAAGCATTTTGGCAGGAGCAAAGGATTCCTTCCCTGATCCATTTAAAAATATTTCCAGGTATGGACTATGTTCAATTGGGATGATCAGGGATTAGGATAAAAAAATTGCTACCATTACTTCATTGCTGTGGTTTGCACCAGCACCTTCATTCTAAGGTATTATGACATTCAGTTCTGTTGTTTCGATTATCCATGGTGAAAACATGCCCAGAAAGGAAGGAAAGAGACTGTTAGGAGCAGTTAACCTCTGCAACTTCCAAGGAGAGCTCTAACATTCAATATATGCCAAATGCAGGCCCATTAGTTTGAATAATGAGTAAGTATATCTGAGACTTTGTACAAGACAAGATGAAAACAGATTGGGCAGGCTATTGTACCACTCTTTATTACCTAGTGAAATGTAATTTGATCCACTTGCAGGAGGAAGAACCAGAGATGCTTGTTTCAGAATTCAATTGTTCCAGAAAGATGTGAGTACCCCAGTGTTGTTATTTTTATATCAGCTTTTATGAAACACGTGTAGTTGCATTTTTACAAGGCAGTAGGTTCTCTTAACGATGGCAGCAAGATAGGCAGTGCAAATGGTGGGGGGCTGAGTACATTCTCCTGTCAAATGACAGAGAGCAAGAATATATAGTTTAACTTCAGCCTTGGAGAAGTAAAACCAGAACCAGACATCCAACACCAGACAAGTTGCAGTCGGTTTGATTCCTGGAGAGGTGACTCTCTGGTATCGCTTCATTCTGCCATTCCCAGAAAGGGATGTTTGATAAACTGCATTACAGACAAAAGCTTGGGCTAGATTCACCACACAGCATCATCAGTGGTGGAATTTCAGCTTTGTGTTTGAACTTGACTATTGATTTCAAGGTGTGGTGTTCTCTGCCGCGATTTAAATTTGTGTTCTAGAGATTTTTACGGATTTGTTTGATTTTTGAGAGTGAGAATACTTTTGACTTTTGATCCTGCATGCTTGAATTTGGAAGAAGCATGTCAGTGAAAGATTATGCTTCTATCTTTAAAAGGGAAATGCAGAATTTCATTAGCATAACTTCCACGTTTCCCCCCTACACCCTGACTCCTCCTTGAGTTGAAATAAACAAGAAAATAATAGGACAAAGAAATATTGTCAGAGAAAGCTAAAAAAGAGAATTGGCCCTGATCTTGGCTTTTGTATAGATCACAGCAGAAATGCTGTCGAGTTAGGCTTTGTTGTATTTGGGAAAGTAGCCATTATCAAATGAGATTCATATATTTGGATATAAACCCCACTTTGCTCTATACCATTAGGAGAGGAGAAGAAAAATAAAAAAGCATCGTGCACCATTATCACCATCTCAGAAATCCTTAACAGGAAACAATAGACTATAAATAAATGAACCCTGGAAGTCAGACAGTAACCAAGGCAGTTTAGGCTGTTGCTTTATATTGAAGCTGTATGTGCAATTGTACCTTTACATTTCATGAAAACACAGTCATAGGTACTGGTGCTTTCTTAGGTGTTTCTCTTTCAGCATTAGAAGACCCTCTACTGTTTATGAAGCTCCTGCTGAGCATGTGGAAAGTATCCCCAATATCAACATTGCTGGCCGTTTTTTTCATGTTGCAGACCCTAAAGTAACTCCTGTAATGTCTAAAGTCATATGGACAAACACCCCTTTTTTTTTTTTCTCTTATCCCTTTTACAGCAGTATGGTACATTCACCATCTCTTACAGCAACTCTTTCAAACAGCAATCTCACCGTCATTATCCTCATCTTGCAAACAGCAACCCTGTCCTTCTAGTAGGCTTAACCTCTTCTCGCTATTTCTGATTTTGTGTAGTTCTGACTTGTTCCTAGAAGAAAAATCCCCACCTTCAATTCTTCATCTTTATTTGGCTCTTCCTTGCATTCCTTCAATCACCTTCTCCATTTGTGTTGACAGGCCTCCTGCTTGCATCCATCTCACCTTACCTTTATGTCTAGCAGTAAACTTTGCTCCCCTTTCTCTCCAGTCCCACTTACTCTTGTCAGTGGTTCCAGCAAGCTGGCATGAAAGCCACACACCACCTCATCAGTGTGTACTGGTTTTTAGCTCCGTACACACTTCTCAGGCAGGAAAGCAATCACATTTTGCAGGACATGACAGGTAATATTGCACTGATAGTCACTGGAAACCTCATCTGTTCCTGCAGTCCAGTCTCCAGGCAGCAGCCCTGCAACTGAAGGTTAGCATCCCTTCCTCCTGGGCTATACCTCTCATAGCTCACTGATACAATTTTAGTACTCAAATGGTACCTTACACAAAGTGTTACAAGAATTTGTGATCCTGGACATAGCAGGGAGGAACCTTAGCTGCAGAATTCAAGTAGTGGTGCTGGAACATCTAGACATCCTTGGAAGAGCAACATCCAGAGTCAGGCTTTGATTCACACCCATTCCCAATGCACAGCATCTATATGAAGAAAGAATCTTTAAAGCCATTAGAAATATATCTGAATGCAGGAAAAGATTCCAATGGTTTAAACATGTTCGAAAATCCCAAATGCAAAGCAATTGTGGTTCATTATACCTCATCACTTCCTCACTTCCATATTTTTCAGTCTGCTTTTAAACTGGAAGCATCTGAAATCCATACATTTTATTTCTTCATACTCATTTAAACACTACTGTAGAAGCCATTAAAATATACATACATTGGAAAACTCAAGAAACATAACTATATAATATGTTTAAACATTTATCATGGTAGAATAGTAGATAGAGGAAGAAAAGCCTGAAAATCGTATTTTAGAAGCCTGTAGTTCTAATGAAGAGACCTGCAGTAAAGTTGTAGTGCAGTTTTCTATATTGGTTTGCACAAATATGCCAGCTAAATATGTAAATTAAATAGATGTTCCCTTGAAGCATCAAATCTGTCCTATTTTTTGTAACTTTTTACTTATAAGAAGATATTGGTTGTCTTTACACAAGATTGGGTTTACTTGCCCTGTCCCCAGAAGCTGAGTTTTTTTGTGAACTGACCTTTCCAGAATATTTCTATATGTGAATTCTTCATCACAGCTACTGAAGTCAGTCATAAACCCACTATTAACCTAAGATTGATCACAATTAGATCTAAGTCTGCTAACTTCTGTTGCCTAAGGAGAATATATCTGTCTCTTTCACCTAAGTGAAAGTACTTCGGAGACAACAGAACAGTGATATTATACTCTAGAGCCAGACCTGGGGGGATTTGCTCAAGCTAAACTAATCCTTTGCTCACACAATCACCTCAGTTTCTTCTGTCCTGAGGAAGAAAGAATTTAAAGAGATAACCATGAGGTCTTTATTTGATAATCTGTCTTTTACAGTGATACAGCATTTGTATGTCAAGGGATGAATAACAAATAAAACCACAAGGAAACATAGCAATTATTTAGAGTTTCCATAATATTTGACTCTGCTGTAGCTGTAAGGTTCCCTGGTGGCAAAGGAGCCTTCCCTGGAGAGCAATAGGTGGTGTGCCCCTTGACAGAGCACAGCAGAAGGCTCTTGGGAGCAGAGGTTGTACCTGTAGAATAGCATCTTGAGTTTTATCTGAACAGGCAGATAGCCTTACAGCTCACCTGCAGCAGTGATGGCTAAGGGTTAGATACACTTATAGTTCATTGTGAACCCCTCCACATACACCCTGCCCAGCCCAGCACAACATGAATGCATCTGATAAACATATGGACAGGAGGGTGATCTGGAAGTTAGCTCTTCACAGCATGAGGGTAAAAACAACTTCCAGATGAAATCACAGGTGCTCATCAAATTCTTTTAAAAGCACTCCAAAATCTGAGGAAAAAAATCAAAACCAAAAAGCACGCACAAAACCAAAGAGAAAATCTTAGTCTTGTCAAAATAAAGGAAAACATCTAGTGGTGTTATGACAGTAGAGCACAGACAGGAAAGGAAATGGGGAGTGAGCAAGACTAATGGGTTAATTAATGATTATCCAGGCTATCTAAAGTGGAGAGCTTCTCTTTTCACTGTGGCTATGCTGGAGATTAATTGAATGACAACAGGTCTTAAACTCAGGTCTTTAACAGGTCTTACACTCAGGACTCCTGAGATAGAGGCTGGCTAAAGCACTGCCCTCCAGGCTCTGCTGAGAGACGGTGATTTGGGACTGTTCTGGTTATGGATAGTTTTTCTCCTGACCACAAACTCTGCCTGGTTATCCCAGTAGCAGCCCCTGTGCAGATTTAGTTTTACTCATAGGTGTGCTTCAGACCAGAAAGGTTCCCCAGCTTGGGGTGAATTGGAACAATATACCCATTTGGTGGAACAGACCTGTGTTAATACTGGGAGGAAAGTGTGCAGCATGGGACGTATGACTTGGGTTTGCTGCTTTAACTGTTGTGGCACATGGTATGGCTTGAAGTTTAGACAACCCATTTTACACATTCACACGTGGGAGCATAAATTCTTGAGCAAATCTCAGCATTTCCAGCCTAGCAGTAGGTTTTGCTCTGCCATCTCTGACAAGCAGAACAAGGCAGCCTGAGGGCAAGGATACCTTTTCCTGAGCCCTCTTCCTGCTTCTCATTCCACTCAGATAGTTTCCCTGTGCAATTGCCTCGCCTAAATTTCATTTCTGATCAGCTGCTGGTAGTTTTCAAGGTGATTTACCAACGGCAGCCCAGTGAGATGAGAGCTGGTGATGTGACCAGGTAATGGGTCCTGTACGACCCCTTTCCCAACCACTGCTCATCGATAGCAGTATGTAACGACTATATCTGTTTACTGCCCTGTCAGTGTGCTCATCCCTGTACAAATGGCAGAGATCCTGCACGCTGACCCTTGCTGCAGATCTTTGCAGTAGATCAAGAAGATTAATGGTGCGAGTTGGTAGTTTCAAGACCCAGCTCTCCAAATAAAAGATATTTTTTAATTACTGTCCAACCCTATTAGGCGTAGGCTTGGATAACATGTGTTTCCTGTTAGAGATGTCTGCCCCAATGGCAGTTGCAGAGTCCTTTTGCATAACTCTTTCCCCCTCCCCCTTGCCTATCTTTGTGCTGATGTGTTAACGTGCAGACATCGTGCTAATGGCCTGGGTATGCCTAATCTGAAAAAGCAATTTTGACCCAGTCTTTTCTGGAGTGCTGGGTTGGGTTTGTGTTACATCCCAGGGGGAAAACTGTTTGCCATGAGTAAGCAGGCACTGCCAAGTGGCTTTGGGATCTTAACTCCTTACTGCCAGGTCTGATTTACCTTCAGACATAAATCCCTGCCTCTTTACCCCACCAAATACCATCCGTGTTTTGATTCGAAGGTTTGGTTTATCTTCTGATGGGATTCTTATCAGCTTTATCCATATTTTTATCTTTTGATGGGGTTTAATCAGTCGAGAGGTGTTAGCAGAACGGGTTCGTAGACATCTGTGGTAGTTTTGGTGTTTACCCCAATGTGCCTTAGGGCAATTTCCAGTGTTACCTGAGGATGCACTGTCAGGACAGTGAAATCTCTTTCTTTCCCACAGTGTGTTATTGCTTGAATTCCAGCAATAACTTTCATGTGGATACAAACATTAAAAAGGGGCTCCAAGCAAAGCAGTGAACGGTGCTTCACTCACTAGCTTTTAGCTATCAATTAAACTGGGATGAATCCTGTCGCCTTTATGTGCAGGAGTAATTCGGAGCCCTACAGGTAGACTTGGATTACCTGGAAGGTAATGCAAGGAGTTGAAGGATCAGGACCATCATTTTCAGTACGATTGGAGCAGAGGTGATGCATTGTGTGGGGTTTGCAGGGTGAAATCTTCATTTATACTTCTGAAGTGATCTGGTTTTCTGTTATTTTCTTTGCCATCTACCCCTACTGCTGGCCAAGACAAAATGTTCCACTGTTCAAATACCTTGCAACAACTATTTAATTTGACAATTTGTAGATGGTATTCCTGTATTACCCTTTAAGACCTTAATAATAGGTTTTTCTTTAGCGAAGCATTAAAACATTAAAGGCCATAAATTCCAGAGTCACCTGTATCCATTTATTGCTAATTTATTATGGAACATATCATAAAACTTTGCTTGACATATAGGCCTCTTCATAACTATAAATCTTTTTTCAACTGTTTAGATAACTTATGCTTAAGTTCAAGGAAAGACCTCTTTGAACAAATATTTAAAACATCTATTTATTATGCAATCCTAATACGTACAAACTGTATGGTAAATACTGAGAAACATTACTCTATACTCCGATTTATCACTTCAAGCTTTTGGGGGATACATCTATGACAAAAATAGAATAAGAACTATATGTCAAGTATCTGCTTTCTTAAAAGGTTTAAGAGGTCTAACTGAATATAGCTGTTATTACAGTTGACTTCAAACATAGAAATGTTTCTCTTCAGATTAGGTTTGTCATCTGTAACCTGGAACCACTGAAAGAACTGTGAGGTTGCTTCATACAGGAGAGCTCACCAGAAGTTTTCAGACTTTGTAATTCCACATCAAAACAGGCTATAATATTGTTGCTACAGGGCTTGATCTTGCTCTTGTGAAGTCAGTTTTAAAGTTCCAGTCATGCTGGATCAGATATATGTTTAGATCTGATCATATATATGTTTATATATAACAGAAATAATTTGGGAATTTCATTTACTATATTTCAAAAGAATTGTTTGGGCTTTGCTACTGTTTGTAGTTGTTTCTTTTAAATTTCCTGCTGTTGTTCCATATGAGAAAGAGTGTTCTTGCAGTATATAAAGTCAAAAGTTCCTTGGATATAGCAAACCAGCCTTCTAAAGAATGCTGCTTTTATTTTCTTTCATATTTTTGCCCTGGCTGAATTATTAGCATATGTATTTGCTACCAATAAATATGTATTATTAGCATGCGTAGTAAACAGATTGGTTGTAGGAGCAATGCATGTGCATACAACAGGCCAGCTTCTTTAGCAAAGAGTTGGTTTGAAAAAGGAAAATGCAAATGCTTGGGTGTCTCATTAAAAGACTCTATTTTATTAATCCTGCCTGCAAATCAGGTTGTTTGCATATAGAAGGTAATTGTCATCTTTGAAACATATTTCCTTCTTAGTGCTGTCTCAATCAGTTCAGCCTGGTATGTGTTTGCATATGCTCTGTGGCCTCAGGATTTTCTTATAAAGTGTGTGACCAGAGTCCTGGTGAAAGGTCAGAAGAGTACAGAAAGCACAGCTCTCACTTGGCATATTAATTTCTGAAGAAAGGGGATGGAAATCTGTAAACCTACACAAAATGTTACTCTTTAAAGCAAGTCACTCATGGTAATTAATTAAGATTGTAATGGGTTCTTGTACTTGAGAAAACCGAACCCTGGTTTACTGTAATGCAATCACATTGTTAGCATCCAAATGAAAACAAACCAATGGATTCTTGCAAAATATACCCCAAACACAATTTATTTACAGTTTTCTATTGACTTCATCACTGATTTCTTAATATGGCCCGTTCTGGGGAGGATTCATACTATAAACTGTTATATCCACCAAACAGCCATGCAGCGAAGAGGGTTGGTTGTCTCTTGATGCTTTGGCCCTGTCTCTACCTCCCAATTTCACTTGCTGATTTCTGCTTTTCAGAACTCCTCTGTATTTCACCCTTCCTAATTTCCTTCCTGCTTTCTCCTTTGTGTTTTTTCCTTATCCTTTTTGCCAATTCTTTCCCCCAACATGCTGTGTCCCTGCTCCATATACAACATATAGAGAGAGCTCTGACAGCCAGATTCATGCTTTATGTTTACTATATATTACACAAAAAAGCATCAGCTACTATTTTTGATGGGACTCTGTGCCTCAGCCTCTTTTACTGGGGTTTGTGTATTCATGAAAGTATTCACGGTTTGGGCCTCACTGAGAAAATTAGTGAATCAATATATAAACCTGGTGAAGAGAAGAATGCCAGCAATTTGTAAACTTAAACAAACCAATTATCTGTTGATGAAATCAGCTATAGCAGGCATGATTTTACTATTACTTATGGACTCTGTGTATCTTTGCAACAGGCGCTAAATTCTGCAGTACCACAGTAAATAACTTTTCACTTTACTTCCCCAAAGTTGCCCCTGATGGATTGTTTAATTAATTGCATTGCTGATATCTGACAAAACAAGCAACTTTCCCAGTTATTTATGGTCTTAGGTTTCACCAAACTACAGTGTCTCTTTAAATGTTGTCAGGTGCTGTGAAAATTATCAGCCTCAAGCAGCGGAGCCTAAGGAACTAGACAAGGTTTAGAGCTATACCGTGAGTTTCAGTTACTGATATAATCTCACCAAAATAGAAGAATTACCTTTAATAAATATATTCCAGGACAGTCTATGATGGGACTCAACAAGCAAATTAAGTGTTGTATTCAAGTGCTTTGTTTTCTGTCTGCAGAGAAACTCCTGGGCCAAGCTCCCTTCTGGCACAAGCCTGCTTAAGTCAACAAATGGAGTTACACCCGAGATGAATTTGCCATGCTATGTTTTTCTAAATAGATTAGGGGTCATTTGAAAAGCTGTAAATAAACCTTTCAAATTCTTTAAGGCAAAAAGAAACAAATCTCCAAGAGGAAGAGAAGGGGGGGGGGGGGGGGGGGGGGAAGGGCTTTCTTCTTCTTTCC
>JBCJKH010060868.1:47501-58364 GCA_039877255.1 Loriculus beryllinus
AACAAACTGTTAGTGTCTTTGAACAGGATTCACTTAATCTAAGTACATGGAAATTTGTTGTCTGTGTATAAGCTAGTCACCTTCATAATCAAGAGGAAGAAACAGGGTTCTGCAGAGAGAAATACACTTTAGATGTACTTAAGTTAATATTTATATATGGACATTACCTTTAGATATACAAGATTTCATGAGTATGGTTTTTTTTCCCTAAACGTAGAATATATCCAAACAGTCAGAAACTGGTTATGGTTAGAAGTGAAAGCAAGGAGACATAACATCAGAAAATAACAGTGTTTTAGAAGGTGACAATTAGAAGTGGTGTATCTCCTTGAAACTCATACAGCACTTGGGTCAAAATGATTTAACAATACTGCCAGGAGCTTAACCTTCTCAAGCAAAGAGAAAATAGGGAGTGACTCACCATTTAGCACCAAGTTGAATTAAATTATTCTACCCTAAGATATTAATTCCTTACCGTCTGGAAAATAAACATACTCATGTTTGGAGTTCACCCTCATATTCTGCACCCTTGTGAAACTTCACTAATAAGAATTCTAAAACAGCATTTCCCTACATGACTGCAAATGCTTTTCATCGCATACTTAAAGGATGTGAATTTTCCCTTCATGATTGTTCCTTCAGTTCTCATTCAGACTAAGTAGCATCTGGTGTGGTACTTAGTGGGGGACTGATGTCCTTTTTTAATGAGTACCAGAAGAGGCAGATACACAAAGCATGAGGTAATAGTGATTAACTTTCTGCTGCCCAGAGTCTCCCACAGCCTAGTCACATTTCTCTTAATGGTTATACACTCAAGCAAGCAGAACTGTGTATTGTTTATCTGATGAGTTTGCCTTCTCTTAAACAAGAGAGGAGACACTTGGGGTTACATTCCAACATAAAATGAGAAGCAGAGAACTGATTAATCACTGGAAAGTGAAAATTACACAGGAAAAAACCCAAATCTCTTTAGTGACTCACTGTCACTTGCCATGCCTAGCCAGGAAAAGTTAGTTGGAATAAAAGAGCTACCAAATAATATCCAAAGCCAGATCAGCCTGAGCAAGCACTGATGAGACATAACAACCAGCCCAGCCTTTTAGGCTGGGCAGAGACAGCAGAGATGCTGATGGCCCTTGTGAAACTCTGGTCTGGTGAGAAGAGCATAAACTTTCTAGGAGAAATGCCCAAGCTTCAGACTCTTTTCACACTTCACACCTCTATAGCAGGGGCTGAATGCCCTACCATAGCAGCTCCTCATACAGCTCACAGTTGAAATTCACTGTACCTATGACTACCTCCCATCCATTGCACTACTGTCAAGGTTATCTAAAAAAGTACCTACTAGAAGAAACATACACACATTTTCAATCTCACTCAGTAAAGCCTGAGATCTCAGCCCCAAGGACTGCCTCTTAATGATTTCAAAACACTGAGTCTCTTCAAGTCTTTCTTCTCTTCTTGCAAAGAGCAGAATGACTTTACATCTTCACTAAGAACAGAAAATGCCTACAAGAATGAACAAATGAGCCCAGATTCCTCATTATTTCATAGTTACAAGCAGTACATACCTGACCACATAACAGAAGAGGATTAACATCAGAGACATATGTTAATAACCAATGCCTTCTGACTCAAAGAAGTGAGTGTAGCAAAACAATGTCCAAATGATACTTTTTAGTAGCAGCTAAACTAACTCAGATGTCACATTGCTGTTGATGCAGACCAAAGAAAAACATTTAGAAAGGTGAGAACTAATGAGACCAAAGTTGCATCTGCTCATACTATACCATTTATCTCAGCCTTCTGCAATTTCATCCAGCTGTAAAGAAAGAATAACTCAAAAATCATGGCTCATTGAATCTGTTACAGAGGAAGGAGAATGAATGGACCCTTCCCCATTCAATCATGACTATTTGCAGGGGAAATTGTGCTGAAATAATGGTTTATCAGACATCTCCAGCTGTGTGAGACCCTGCTGTGCCTACCCACTAAATAAGGCACCCAGCAGTACATAACTGATCCAGAAATCCTTTCCCTGATTCTCTGTACAGCATCTGCTCTTTTTCCTTTGCTTTGTAGTCTTACTCTAATCTTTCTTGCTTCAAGCTGGCTTGGCCTACCCACTGTGCCGCCTCCTCTGGAAGCAGCAGGATATGGGGATAAGCCCTGGAGCTCCTCCTCAGGTCCACACTCACCAGGATGGAATTTCCCAGCATCAATGCATTCTCCATCCTTCAGGGTTTCCTTTCACAAGGAAATGTATGGTTAGCACAGAATATGTTCTTCTGAGTGACTATTGTTGTTCCATCCACTTCCTCTATATTAGCATCTCAGGAGAGTTAGCCATTTTATGTGCAGTTCAGAACTTGTATAACTGTTTCCTTTCTCTCCCATTGATGTATTTTTTGTTGTTGTCATCTTGTGAATTTCTGCTATAAACTTTCACTTTTACCAACAATGTAATTTAGGTTTTAAGTTAATGCAGTGTTCTGTTTATGATAAGTCTTTTTTGGCTTCTGTTTAGCAGAAAAAACTTTAAATGCTTGCTGGTAGAACTCTCCTGTGCCAAGGCTATTAAGCATTTCATCCCTGGCCTATCTCATTGGTTTAATAGCTGACATAAGCCCATGTGTCTGCGCTCAAGCCTGTATCAATATGGTTCAACTACTCAGCTAACTTGCTTTCTTACACGGTCATATGACCAGGACCTGTGCTGAACATAATTACACAATGGCTAAGAATAAGCAAAGCACAAGGAGCTTAAATGTCATCACCCCACAAAAAGCTGTTGTGTAAAAGCTTTAAAAATGTCAGATGGTTAACCAAGCATAAGATTTAAAAAGTAAGGTCTTTGAGTAATTTATTGCTTTGCAACAGGATCTCTGCCTTCAAAGAGGTCTTCACCAAAAAACATACCTTGGCTTAGAAACTTGAGCTTTCCTGGGCAAGGAAGACATTACACTTTGTTATTAAACACGTGCGAATGAGGAAAAATGCAGATGCAGAACTGCATTTACACTGAATGCGTCATTAGTTCCCTAGAACACATTGACATCAATGCTGAAGCATATTTATTCTTCATAAAAATAATTATGCAAAAAAAGGTTGCCTTACAGGTAATAGAGTACATGTTCACTTGAACTGGAAACAGCACAATCGTATTGAAGCAACTGAATGGTAGTGAAGCAACTGACAATCATTTACTGTTGTGGCTTTCAGTATAAGCCTCAATACATATCTTGCACTAGGAATAGAAGTGGGATAGTTTCCATTTAGCTGAACATCATTTGTTTAATCGTAACATGCATCAGCAAAGCAACTAGATTTTATGACACATGTGAAAGACAGATAATTAATGATAATGGTCTGCTTAATAAATATTCGACTACCAAGCAGTGTGACTAATGCAGTGCCAGGGAAAAAAACAACAAAACCACAACCTGGCACACAGAGTAGTTTCAGTTTACACAACACAAGGCCTAGAAAATCTCTTTAAGTGATCCAATTCTATATTACACACTTGGTTTATGTTTTTGATGTGCCCTGCTAGAAAGATTAATCATTCATGCCACCACATTCCATCAGCACAAAGAGGACGGCACAACACTGAACACGCTGAGGAGACAACAGTTTACTAGATGCTAATTCGTTTGCTGTAGTTGACCTGAACCGACCTTCAAACTCAAGTCAATCCAAAGAAAAGCAAAGTACTGGCACAAAGGACAGCCTTTTTCCAAGTCACTAGAAGTATAATTTCTTCAAGCCCCGAAACCTATCTTTTCAGAATTCTAAATCATTATATTCTGCCATTAGAAAAGTTATGCCTATCTCCAGCTTCAAGCAGAAAGCCTATCTTTAAGAAGGAAGTGTCCTATTTCATACTGGGAGAGGGGGGGAGTATTGTTTACTTTCAAGAAACCCTAGAGGAACATGTGATTCATTTGTTGTTTCCTTTAGCAAATTTTTAAGCCGCTAGAGATTCATCTATTGGTAATTCAAAAGCTGGCACAATTAATGCAAACATTTGTTCTGAAGTTAAAGTTGCATAGATTAATGTTAAGGAAGGAGGAGGAGGGAAAGCAAAGGCTCATGAAGCAGCAGGTATTTTCTGAAAGTCTAACAGGCACTCAACTCTCATACTTGAAGCATGCTTCAGAAGTCATTACCTTCTTATAAGCAGCTGGTTTAGGCAGAGCGATGTGAATTGGGAGGTTTGGAGCATAAGAGCAGAGGTATTTTTTATTTTTGAAATACTTTTATATTTGCACTATAGGTTTCTAATTGGCCTGATAAATAGTACCATTCCTATGAACAAGGAGATAATCATGTCTGGTTTTCAGTTTCAGCCTCTGTAAAGGGTAGGGTTTCATCACTGAGTTCAAAGGACCAGGCTTTCTGTTTCATAGAAGTTTTCAAACATTATCACTGCGTTCTTCTGTCTCATTACTTCTCCTCATAAAGATTTGGGGTCATTACAACAACTCTTCTGCTATGAGATAGTGCCTGTTTTGCTTGCAAACAATAATTCTACTTCTGGGTGGATTACAGCAAGGCCACCGAAAAGATCACATCAAACATGCTATCACTAGTAAGTGTCCCCCTAGCCCAGATCCCACCTTCAGCACCAGGATCAAGCTGTGGTGGGTTAGACAAATATGGCCAGGATACAGCACTAACTGACCCCACCACACCCAAGACTCCTCAATATAAAGCCTGTTACCTTCCCCAGTTAACCCCAGCAAGCTGCATGGCTCTGCTGCTTTGCTGCAAGAAAATAAATGCCAAAGAAATAATTTTTGTTTTGGGTGGTGGTGGTGATGTTGCCATTTGGAGGAGAAAGAGGAGGAAGAAGCCTTCCTCTCAGACACTAGAGGTGGCTAAGGCATTTTCAGATCAATATCCTCCCTAGGCCAAGGGAACAACCAACCTATGCAGCCCTTTATAGCTTTTCAAGAAATCTTCTTATACTTTTATGCAAGTCCCAATCCACTGTCATATAAACATGCCATGCAAAAAAAGTTAATCAAGACAAGAAAGATCAAGAAGAAAGCGTTCACAAAAAAGACACGAATCAGGAAAGAATCTGAAATAAGTTTGCAAGAAGTATAGCTGGCAGAGTTAGATATCAAGCAGCTTTTTCTCAAAGCATAGAAGGGGACTCAGCCAAGGATGAAGAAAGATCATTTCAGAAAGGAATGAGAAATACCGCCACAGAGGATGGTAAAGCAATTCAAGCATTAAATGAATACTTACATGTTTACAACAGAGATGCCTAAAAATCTGTCAGATGACGCTGGCTATATATCTGCTATCACAAAAGAGTTCAGAAGCAGTTAAGGGAAAGCATTAAACTAACTGGAACAGTGGAAATGAAGGACAAGACCACTGGAGAGTCTCAGCTACGTGACAGTCCAAGCACTCTCAGGTTGAACTTGCCAGTTCCATCGATGCATACGACAGATATGGGCTCACTGTATGCCCACTGACTGCAAAATGGCACTTAGAGATGGTGCTCAGTACTGGCACCACTATCTGCTCACTGAAGCCAGGAAAAGGAGAGGTCTGAACTCCACAAGGATTGATACAAAAGTTATATTAGACACTAAATTCAAGAATGTCCCTAAAAAACCCCTTCAGCTAGTTTGATCATATACAAACACCCAGTGTGCAAGATTCACGTTGATCAGACTAGTACAATTTTCCAAGGGAAAATTCCACACAAGTCAGCCTCTTAACAGTTGTATGGCATTGCATACAGAGTGAAGAGTCTTAACATTAAAATAAATCTCTTAACACTCTTATTGCCATTTATTTTGACACTAACAACTCAAACAACATGATTACAGTGTGGAAAACAGAAGTTTAATAAAAGACAACAAAACTGATTTTTAGTTCCAACAGGCTCCAAGCTCAGAAGGAAATCTGAGCTAACATGTAGTGAATCATTTGCTTAATGAGTAAAGCCTCTTCCTGTTTACAAATTGTCCAAGAACACTTGGCATTTTTCACACAGGCTCCTTATTTGGAATTATTTGTAAAAAATATTTTTCCAATAATTCTAAGATTCCAGATTGCTCACAAGCAGTTCATTGTGATTATGCACTATTTAAAATAAATAGATGAAAAATAAGTTGAGCTGTCTGGTTCACCTAGAGTTGCACAGCTGATTTTCCATTTTAGACTGGATAGCCATTAGTCTCAGACCTTGAAAGGTCTGTGTTCACTAGCTGAAAGTTCAGGTTCCATGCATTTCTCTAAATGTTAATTTAAAATTTGTGATTTTCCTCATACATCCTCCATAAAATTATTTAATAGGTGGCTAACAAAGAATACATATTAAAAGGTTTTTCAAAAACCACTGAAATCACAATTTCAGCTGCTCACATTTTACATAATTCTACCTTGGACTGAACAGTTTCTTGTAGCATAGCATCCTGCAGGTTAAGTACTAAAAGTACACGTGCTTAATTGCTTTTTCCACATCCAAGCAGAACCACACCACTGAAGCCACATGGCCATGACTGGGAATGCAGCCACCTCACCTCTGGCTTGAAAATTACTGTATGAGTAACTTTGCAGTCTTCTAGTTATGTGTACCTATTTCAGTGGAACTTTCATATAGAACAAATGATATTTACACAAATGGTATCACAGCAAAGACAAGAACCCATGTAGTTCACCTCCAAATGAAAGCCTCCACCTCGGAAAGCTTCCAAATATTTCAGTGTACTATATAAAGCAGAGGCTAAGAGAAGCCTGCCAGAAAGCATAACCTGATGATGTAGACCCTTGACCCGCTGTGAGATGAGAGCTTCATCAGTCATACTGAAAGTTGCCCCCATCAACCCAACTTTGGAAAGCCATCCTGTTGATCAGATATATCTTCTTTCCTTCTGCTTAGCTTACTATTTATGAGATATAAAAAAAAAAAAAAAAAAAAAAAAAAAAAACAAAAAAGGGGGTAGGGGAAAGGGAAGAGTTTCACCAAAAGATGTCAACAAGCAAAAGGTTTATTAAACCATGCAGGGACACAGCCTGAAGCATCTTCATGTGTTGCACAAAATTATTCCTGAAAAGACCTCTTGGATTTTGTAGCAAAGCATAAAGGTGCTCCATGTAATCCTCACACTCACAGGGCAACTAAATATTCATTTTTTCATTGTAAGCCATTTATGTGGAAGATTCTCGACGTTGTGGATCTAATCACATTTACCATAGTTCATGGGAGAAACTAACTTGGAATTCCAGGCGTGTCTTTACAAACAACATCAGTGACAGCTCACTCCAACTCATACATTATTTTTATTCCCACGATCCTTCTCCTTAGTACTGTTAGATTCTTTTTTTGAAAAGATTTTTTTTTAAAAAAAAGGAGTATTTCTCTTCCATAATTTTAGCCTTGTTATTTCCAACAGAAAAGAGGCAGAAGGGCTCTGCATTTGCTGACAATATAAGCTGCAAGATAGGCACTATTTCTTTAAATTACAATCTGCTTTGTCAAATATCTAGGCAACCTCAGCAGATCATGTTTTAAATAGGACTGGCTCCTTTTAAACAAATCATTCGAAAGCCTGGTTCAGAGTTATTTAAAGTGGTTGGTATTTTATGGCACCACGAATGCTGCACAATGCAACTGCTGAGCTTTAAAAACACAGAAACTAGAAAGTGGGTACAAGAAACTACCATCTGTCCCTCTAAACAATTATCATCCTGCCATCTGTCTGTACACTAGATAATGTTTTTGCTGTCAGTAATATTTGATTCAAAAAGCTTTCTCTATGGATACTAAAAAGAGGAAACCATTTTAAGAAAAACAAAATATTGCTGATCATTCAGGTTTCCCTTTTCCACAAGAAAAGCCAGCACTATTTTCTACTGTTAGACAACATGTGAAGGGTACATTGCAATGACATTGGACTCCTTAACAATAAAAGGCTTCTTCTCCACCATTACTCCAATATTTATAAAAGTCCCTACTATGTTTATTATAAAAAGCTCATGAAAAGCATAAAATCAACCTCAAACTGGGCAAAGGATGAGGAAAAGTTTCTTTGACATTTACCTGGGACTTTCTTCCCCCACTTTTGATTTTCTCAATGCCACAGCATCACTTATCAGTTGACAAATTTAAGCTCTTCAATGAACCTGGCAGCTGTAGTCCTTCACTGGCCAATCTGAGCGGGGTTTAGATGGTTAGCAAAGCCCAACACAGCAGGGACAGAAAGGATTCCCTTGAAGATCCACAGACTACTGATGTTTCTGCTCCCTAGCATACTTCAGCTAGTCCAGAAGGGCAGTTACATGGACATAACTGCTAAAAGGACTTCCACTCCCTGGTAATGGCTTTGGGAAAGATACCCTTGAGAAGCCTCTTGTCAGGTCATTAGTTCCCCCCAACACTCTAGGTTTTGCCCTACACTTTGCAATCTTTGAGATGAAAGGCTGTGTAGAAATATTGATTACATCTCAGTTTGTACTTCCTTGTCTCATTATGCTCCAGGTATTATCTCACACAACAAAGCCTCTAATGTTAGCTTGAATTTGAGCATGTCTGGCAGAATTACCCTTTGATTAGGTAATTAGGATCTTTATTGTAATTATGACTCTTAGTACTGCAGTACACCTACATGACCCACCCCAGCAACTTAGATTACCCAAGATCTTTCACCAAGACTCAAAAGGACAACAAAAAGCTACATTTGTTTGCAGATTGTTGCAATCCTTCATATCTGACTCCTGCAGAGCCAAACGAATGCAGCAGCAGACACAGTAACTGAATCAGCATCTGTTCAGAGGCTACTGATAATGATACTTGTAAAAACTGCTGTGTCTATTTAATAAAATCAGCTATGTTTCTTGTTGGGGAGGAAGAAAAGAAACATGATTACATGTTTTATGAAGAGGTTAACAGTAGTTTTTCCTCTTCTGTAACAACTATATACTTTAAATGTGGAAAAAAACAGTTTTGTGATCAAATTCTAATTCTTTGCAACAAACAAGTAACCAAAAAACCCTCTAAGCAGTAAGGGTCCAGTGGCAAACCAAAGGCATCTCAAGTCAAGAACATATGAAAGGCAACAGTAGCTTCTCAAGCCCCTAACTATACTGCAAGTCTTTTTGAACGTGGAAGCGGGGAGATACGGAGGTGTACTTTTATTCAACTTAACTTTGCGGGAAGTATGTTTTTTGGGGAGGGTGGCAGTGTTTGTGTTAACTGAGCACCATGCTTCATACAACATTATAAGAGAACTAATAGTATTTTAATAGATCACAAAAAGATTTCCAAAGTACGCTGTGCACTGAGGGTGGGAGGAAGTTCACAAAGTGTTAAAACCCAAAAGGTTTTAACACAAGGTAAAAACACAAAAGGTTCACATCTGCTACTGCAACCTCCCATTACGGTGAAAGAGCACAGGCAGCTTATGTGAAGTGTACTCTAACACACAGCAAGCAAGGGCAGAAAATCCCTACTTAGAAAACACACAGTTGTTACTGAAAAGTTGAATAAGCTCTGCTGTATTTCTCTCTGAATAGGCTCAGGTGCAGCAGATATTCCCTGAAATCACACAACTAAATCACAAAACCCATCTTAGCCTGGAAGTTCAAAAAACATGAATATAGATTTAACCGGGGGATGGGACACTACACAGGAGACAGCATAAGAAGGGCACACACCAGCTGGATTTCCTGAGGCATGTATTTTATTCATAAGTGTAAGCTGGTGAATAATTTACACGCAGTAGTACATAGCAGAAGCCAGATAAAAACCCTACAGTGGCCGTTCCTGGACTTGGCTTTGCCAATTGTTGCACTGAATTACTACAACTCAGTCTTTTTTGCAGACATTTCCACAGTGGAACTGAAAGCACACAGATCAGCTGTTTTATTCCAGATCTGCAAAGTGATTATAGTCTTTGGAAAAGTCATTGGGAAAGAATATTTCTGTGTAGCAAAGAAAGCTCTTTCCATAGTTTTCAACCAAGTCTCTTGAAATAGCACAAACATATTTAATTAGAAAGACAATTCACCACCAGGCTCCAACAGTTTTGCATTCATGGCACTGAAAATTGACCAAATAAGCCAGCAAAGCTGCTAAAGCCAACCAGTGTGCCTAGCTATGTGGTTGGAATTGACTGGCTTAATCTCCACACTAATTCTAAACTGAACGGGAGAAAACTACATGCTTATCTAAATGAATCTGAGTGAATAGGCTTAATCACTAGAGCTATCCATGCACCAGTACAAGGAATGTCAGGACCTTAACCAAGCCATTGCGCTGCAAACAACTCCCCTCACAAAAAGCATGAAGCAAAGTCTGATAAGAGTAGCCAGGATTAATGCTTACTGTCAAGGTGGTACTTAAATTCAGAGAGCCCACAGAGACAAAAGATGAGAAGAGTCACAGAAACGAAAGATGAGAAGAGTCACACCTCAGAAGCCAAAAAAATGGTGAATACAGTTTTACAAATAAACATGCATACACACAGCCCGTATGAGGCATCACTTCCCAGAGGCTTGTTAAGCAACCATTTTCTAAGCAACACTTAGAGAGGAAAGTCAGGCATGCAACCTTACCAACTCCTGTAGACAGTACTACAGCAATCTGAGGAGTCTCTGCCTGGTCAGATTATTCTGGACACTTTCACAGAATTATGGAAAATGAGGCATTATGGAAAATGGCTCATTGAAGCAGTCACATTTCTAACACACAACTAGGGTAGAAACAGCTGACAACTGCTGGTTTTTGGAGTGTCCTGGAACACCTTTGACCAAGCCTTAACACTGCAGTTGCAGTGGCAGTGTGGAAACCAGCTAGTGTCTCAGAGCATGGTCGTCAATCACACCAGGGACCAGACTGAG
>JBCJKH010060868.1:66631-85095 GCA_039877255.1 Loriculus beryllinus
AGAAGAAAGCAGCAGCAGATAGGTAAGTACCTCCCCATGCCCACCTCTGCACTGCTCGGGGCTGACAGAGGGAGAAGAGTCAGAAGTGAAGGAGCAAAGTCAAATCTGTAATTAACAGGGGACGGAAGGTGCACTATATGGTTTACCTTTATTTCTACCATTTACTCTAGTTTTAAATGGCAATAAATTAATTTGACCCAAGTCAAGTTTGTTTTGCTAATGACAGTGATCAACAAGTGATCTCCCTGCCTTTATCTCAACCTATAAGCTTTTTAATCTTATTCTGTCCTCCATCCTGCTGGGGACAGAGAGTAGAAAGCAGCTGGGTGGGCGTCTGGCAGCCAGACAAGGTCATCTCAATACAAGTACCTTGTAAAAATCCCCATACTTATTGCTTGAGGATGGATAATCTGAAAGCAAGAAGGAACTGGGACAAAGGGAAGCCGATGTTTTGATTATTCACCATCATCCAGCAAGGGAACCTGTTTTAGAAGACTTGCTAAAATGAAAATACAACTCCAGAAAAAATGCAAAACCACTCTCTCCCACAGACACTCAGGCAACAAGGATCTTTTATCTTTTTGAAAAAAAAACAAACAAAAGAAAAAGAAAAACCCAAAAATCACACAACTACCCCCTTAGCCCTCACTGTATACAGGCAGCAGTCCAAAATCCATACAGAATCTTCAACCATTCCTACTGTGGAAAAAGAAGTTATGAGGCCATGTATTTATCAAGCACTAAGATATCGAGAAGTGTCATCCCAGTTCACATAAACAATGCAAAGCAAACAGCAATCACAATCTAAAGCTCCATTTAAGTTTCACTTATATTTGGAACCGGCTGAGTTATACCACTGCACAAATGATCATTGTCACAGTGACTGCGAAAGTAACATTTCATCAGATAAGCCTACCATCTTCAAAAGGAAAAGGAGGAATTAAAAATTTAATTTTCCACTCATCACAGAAAGCATAAGGATCACTAAAGATCACTGTAACTGCCTTAGTGCTTTTGGTAATTAATACGACCATTTCTCAATTGCTCGTGGTGGACTGTCACGTATGACAGCATGCAAATGAACAACGTAAAAATAACTCAAGAAACACTTCTGAGAACAAAACTGCTGCCAAAAAGAAAAAAAAAAATTCCTTGAAAGAAACATGAAAATACAGACAAAAAAAATAGGTGGTTGCTACAGAAACGGCTAAAGCATCACAGTAGCATCCACAGTTATTCATACAGATCACTTAAGTGAGACAGCAAATTAAATAGACTCCCTCTCCCTAACAAGAAAAATGATACATCACAGTAAGACAAAATCTTTGTATACTGCCAACATTACATTAGTTCCTTTTAAGTGGGAAAACAATTATAGACTTGGCTGAGAAATAAACTTTTTTCCCCTCTGTGGCTACTCCTACTTCAAATCCTGGAAGCGTTGATATGTTTTTCATAATTTTTTGTCAGTAGACAGCTGAAAAACAGTAAAACTGATTTGGAAATATTTGAAATATAAAAGTGTAGCTAAGTCAACTGCTTTAAACTTTTGAAAATATTATCATTGCAAATGATAATTCCAACATTATCTTTCAGAGGCATTCCTCTAACTGCAAATAAACAAATTCAATATAAGCATTTGCTTGAAACTGCTCAGTTCCTATTCTTTACAGTGTAATGAATTGCGGTACAGATAAATCATTTGGAAGATGGGAAACATTTCAGTCACTTTTCCTCATTTATGAAAATAATTCCACAATTAGAGAATATACTTTATTTTGTCAGTCTTGAATGTAGAAGAAGTTGAAGCATGTCCCCAAAAGATAATTATTTCTTTATTCTACTTTTCTGTTACTTCTATATCCCACAGTAAAAACCAGTTTTCTGAGTGACAGGAATTATTTTTTTGAACAAACACTACAAAGAAGGGCCTATAGACAGATATATTTCTGTGATTATTTATATAATAGTAATTACTTTCATTTCCCTTCATAATATCATTCAGTGACCTTCTTCTAATGAAATAGGAAGTGTTGACTTTTCAGAAATTGTGAGCACTCCTGAGGAGCTTCAACTTGCAATAACTACAGAAGGATCATTTGCATGAGGATTATTGTGCAGAGCCATGAATGCACTCCTGAAGTCTTAGACTGGAAAATGCTGCCATGTTCTACCTTCAAATTCCAGTTCTCAATCTTAAGACATACACAATGTATTTTAGCCTACCCTAAGCACAAGAAGAAAAAATTTCATTTGTATACAGACAGAGCAACCTTCTGTCATACTGATTCTTTAAGGAAGAGCTTTGGTCATAGTTCATTCCACTTGTACCTACACAGAACTCTATGAATTGATTAAAAAGGCAAAGCCAAAGCCATGTGAAAACAGATTGACTCCCTAAACAGCAAGTTTAGATTCACTGTATTTGAATACAAAGGTACAGATGAAAGTATATATTTTTGATACGATTTTTATATGGTGACTATCAAATTTCCCTAAAATTCACCTCAAAATACGATATTGTTCCTTATTTTTCCTCATTTTTCCCCACCCAAGAAAAAATATCAGTTACTTCATGATAACACTAGCATTCTGTGGAAATAAGATTTAAGCTGAACAGAAATAAAATATTGTTGGCCTTTGCAGTCTGCATTCATAATAATGTTGTTAATAAACTCATAAAAGGCTTAAGGCTTTTCAATGTCACATTAGAATCAAGTTACAATCCGACACAGGACATGAAAGGAACCCTAGTGACAGTCTAACACATTTAAGCAATACTAGACACTGGATGCCTATCCCCTCTCTTATTTCGCCCCCTCCTCATTAAAAGATTACAATATTCTGTAAGGCTCACACCCGAACAGAACAGAGGCAAAACTCCTTCCTCAGTGCTCATGTTCCAAAGTAAAAATTTAAGTGGATAAATCCTCACAGTAGAAAGATTCAGCAAGTTCTTAGAGACACTTTAAACATGTAAGGTTAACTGTGCATCAGGGACTTCCTTTGGCACAAACCTTGGCAAGAGCTCAAACTATATTAACAGCCTCTGGCTGGAGTGTCTTGCTGTCCCAGATTGGAGCAGCACTAAACCTCCTCACGAGCTGAGCTGTCACCTGCACTGCTCCACACTTGGATGGATGATGCAGAGCAGATGAGAACAGGTATAGTGGCATTTCATCTTTCTGTAGCAGCATATTTTCCTCAAGGACTCCCCTGACACTTTCTCCCTGGCAATCAGTCTCTGTGTTCACTTTTTCAGTTTTCCAGACCAGCCCATGATCTTGTTTCACCAGGCTAGAAGTGTTTTACCAGGAACAGTGACCTCATAAAAACAGTATCTGTCCCTTGGTTCTCTGAGCAGGCCGATACTGAGAAGCGGCAGTAGAAGATGTTCAGAGCTTTATCGTAAAGAGGTAACAGTATATGAAGAACAAAAAACAGCTCACCAGGGAACTTTTACCAGACGCTAATCATCCCTCTGAGATTTAACAGAGCAGAAACTGCAGACAAGTTCCTTTAGTATCTTCAAAGTGTGATTATCCTGGGGAAACACCATTACCTGAAATTGCTTAAAATATTTTTCCTTTCCCAAGTTTCCAGAGAAAGTAATAATGCATTTGTACTAGTAGGGGGAACAAAAACAACAAACCAAACACAGTTGGCAATATGGCCTGGAGAGATATACGGCAAAACAACAGTCAGCAATGAGCTGTGCAGTTCTGAGAGCAAATCCTATATTGAATACAGCTTATTTATTGGCCTCACTGTGTGTGAGCATTAATTATTTTCAGAGGTGAAGTGATGGCACATTTATGCACAGCAAGACCTTTTTCTCCAGCAGTAGCTAGCAGATGATACCAAATGCAAGAATTTGAAAGATTTGCTCAGAATTATGATGTTTGGCTTTAGGGATTAGCTCCTTTTATCCATCGGTGCAGATAGATAATTCTACTGTTAGGACAGGGTATGATGCAGATTTGTGCTGAGGATTTACATGTTCATCTGAATGGAGTTAGTGCCTGGCTTCTCTGTTCTGTTTACGATGTTCCTGTCAGATTTAACACCAATGTTCAATGAAAAAAGCAAAATTATAATTACTAAATATCTCACTGAAAAAAAGCAGTGATACACAGTAACTACCATGAGTAAATGAAGTCATAACTGTGACAGAAGAGCAGAACACTCACTGACCCGGCATTACCCTTCCTTACAATTGCCAGGCAGCAACCCAGAATAAAATCACAGAAATGTGTTATCTGTTCAGCAAGGACCAGATTGCAAAAGAAATTCCTCCTTGAGACAACACACTCTTCAGTAAGGGAGAGACCAAGTGCTGCTAACCACTTCTGAGCTTTACGTTTCTCTCCCATACAAGAAGACACCTTTCAGATGTCCACAGCAATGTGTATCTCAGGAGACAAGAAGTGGTTCTGATCAGCCAAAGTCTGGAAGAACAATACTTCTTGTCTAACCTCCATTTTAGGGCAAAAGCTAGATGTTCAGGTCCTCCACCAATCTGTAGGACCCCTGGTTACCATGAAGAGGGAGACTGAAGCGTACAGCTTAAAAGGGAGCTCAGGTATGCTTCCTTCCAGGTCCCAGAACCTGATGCTACAGAAACCATGGCCCCAGCTCAGAAGTGACACACAGGGTTCACATGTCCACTTGACAAACTTGCTCCTTCACCTCTAACCAGAATAACACTCTGCCCCGCCACCCTCAATTTTGCTCCTTGAGGGAAAGCTTCCTTCTTTGAATGAAGCTCTCAAATTTATAAGCTTTGTTCTACATCTCGTTCCTCCATTAGGAAATTATCAGATAAACAAAGTTTATCCCACATAAATAAAGTCAGATGCACTCTAGACTCAGAGACACCCATCCCAGACCAAATGCCAGTCACCCAGTAGGCAAGATGCCAGAAACTCATTTTCCTTCATCTTGTTGCCCAAGTGTTCAGAGCAAAACATAGCAGCAACCTCTTTTACTAATCGCCTATTAAGGGTTCTCAATTACATTACAAAAAACCAGTACTTTAAGCTTGTTTAACCCATTATAATCCCAGCAGGAAAACCTCAAAAGCTAACAAAATAAGCCTTTGGAAGTAACTTATGAAGAGCTATCCCAGTATGGCTCCTACAGAAGTCTGTTCTTGTCATAAATATTAAAAAATTCCAATAAAGATTTGACAGAAAACATCATCTTTGACAGAGACCATCTGAAGCCACCTTCTGAGTAAAAAATAAATTTATCTGTGAAGAAAGTTCTGGAACATCACACGCGTACACACTTAAAACACTTTGCACCCTTGTTTGCCTTTTCAAGGTAACTCACACATGTTTTTACACTCTAGGGAACCCCAAATAAGAGGATATAAACAGAAGGGCTGAGGCTACAGACAAAACTGAGCAGTTGCTGAGAAGGTTTTGAGGAGGCTGCTCAGTCCCACTACATCTCAGCTCTGTTCAAGTCCTGTCACCACCTCCCTAGCCACCTCCACTGCTAAAGAAGAGTGCAGAGAGGTCCTGCTGCATGGGAGAAAGCCTTCTTTCTGTTAGTCTCGTTCAATTCAACAAAGCTTCTGATTCTGCTGTTCATGGATCAGGTAGAGACATTTTGAGAGGAAGAGTTTTGCTCTACTATTTCCTTTCTGGCCACCAAACTCTGAAGACTGCTTTATGAAAGAAGACTATTCCTTACCAATTTCTTGACTGTACCAGCACTAACCAAAACTAAGCTGGGAACAAGCAGTACTACAAATAGTAGTGGCTAGATGAGAATCTCTTCAAGAGGAATGTTTAAAAAAAAACAAAGCAATACCAAAATCCCGCCATCCCAGGGAGGAAAAAGTAGCCCTTAAGCTACAGAAAGACTTCAGTAGCAGATAAGGGACAGTTGGACATTTTTCCTTCCTGAAGGAAAAATACAAGTTAGGCAAGCTGGAAAACGCTTCACTGTGACAATTATGGGACAAGCCTGGGAAAAGCATGACTGAGCGAAAAGGGCCTCCCCTTGAAGTCTCTGGATAGATAGCATGACAAATGTCCCACATGTAAGGTATTAGGCACTTAGGGTTGACCATCCTGCTGCCAGATGCTACCAACAGAAAGATCGACTGTGCCAGGGAACTGGCCATCGTGAGGAGTGCTGTCTAGATTTTCTACTGCACAAGCAACACAGCAAGTGAATTGCCCCACTTCTGAATGCACAGATAGACAGAGACAGCCCAAAGCCTTGCTCCAAACATCAGAATGAGTTGCTACTCCTTCCTTTTCCCATTCTCCAAATGGGTACTCTGTAAAGGCAAAAGCTCTTGGCAAAGTAGCCAGAGCAAACATCACACAAACTACTTTCTGAAAGATGAGATTCCTTGATAGTAATTTATTTTACTAAAGAAAACTTCACTGTCCTCTCCTGCCAGCAGCACACATAAGGCTTCTAACAGGCTTCCAATACTATACACTGAACCCTGTAATTCTTGGCAGGATGCAGCAGCTTTGCCTGTGCAAAGCATGACAGGCAGCCCACCATGCCACAGCCCATTAGGATGTGTGATCAGGATGCAGGATGGGACAGCACACTGCAACTGGCAGATTGTAATGCTTTTTCACTGGCTGCTGTAAGAGATGCTTCTACAATGTGCAAGTTAAACTGCGTGCAATACATCAGCAGATGGAGAAGGAGGGTTTAAGGAAACCCCTGCTCAAGTTGTTTGTCTATTATTGGCCTTGAAGAGAGGATTCCTTGCTGGGTTTTCCAAAGCACATAGCTAGAGAGGGACAAGAGGCCCAGCAGGTCCATTCGAAATGCAAACACACAAACCTGTGTCAAAAGTCAGGAAAATCCTTGGCTATGAGTTTATGCTGCATTAGTTAACTACAAGTGGATTTAATGAAGCAAGCATAAGAAAGCTGCAAGGCTTAAATCAGGTTGATTTTTTAACAAGCAAGGGCTTTGTGAGCACTTTGACCTAAGCAGTGTAACTATGACATTAGCAGGTATATCAGCTTTTTCTTTTGAAAAATCTATTCTGGCTAATATCAATGCAATTAAATCACCATTATTTGATGTGGTGGTTGCTACCACCAGAAAATCTTGCTTCAGCCGGATAGAAAACAAGTCAAAAAATAAATACATAGTGCCCAGCTGATGAAGAACCTGGCTGTCCTTGCTCCAGTTCAACTCCATCCGTCACCCACTGGGCTTCGTTGGTAACCACTGCAACAGAAGAATTTGGCAAGAAACACTGAATGATCCATAAACACATCTCAACAGTAGTTTCAGCTTCCTGTATGACAGAGAGAATAGCTGACATTTGACAGTCTGTCTGCCCATATAGTCAAGGAATCAGACTGTTTTCCAGAGAGGGCAAATCTGAATGCTGCAGCTATGATAATTCATCATGGTCAGTATTTCAGATAGGCTAGAACGAGATGGGCAAGACAGGAGTCCCTGCTTTCAAGGATGCAACATTATGAACTTCACTATACTTTCAGACACTATCAGAGGTTTTGTAGATAACCTATTCCTACACCTTCAGAATACAATAATTCAACTACAAACCAAACTCTCAATAGAAGCCCTCCTGTTTCTGCCTCACTCGCCTCTTTCTCCCTTCTCCAAATTGCCATCAATACAGCCCTACACCGAAATTAATTGCTAAGTTTATGAACACAGAGCTGAAGAACCTTTTGTTTTTCACCAAAACATGAATTATGAAGCCTTCTTACCTGGGTTTGCACTTGACTCCAGACAGTGTGAACTGCTGTGAACAAGGCTTTTGCATAAATGCAGAATGAGATGGTATATTACAATAGCACAACCTGAAGAGCCAACTTACCACCAACTTCACTCAATACTAAAAAAAAATAATTCACCAACCTCTCCCCACAAATAACTCACAAAAAAGTAAAAGAGCAACTTGGGAGAGCCAAACTAGGCATTTACACTGATGAGAAAGAATGTGCATAAATACCCAACTTTTGTTAGCAACTGTGACAGAACATCGCATGTATTTTCATATCCTTGACGCATGTGAGAGAAGCCTGTCAAACTGCTGTATTTCTTCATTAGTGTCCAGAACGGGACCTTACAGATGGTGCTGAAACTATTTTTTATTTTTCCCTCTGTTAGATGTTTAACAAACATTATTTGGAAATATGTTAGCAAGACTGTCAGCTGCTCTATCAACACACCATCTTAGCATTGCTAAGAGTTGGCAATTCTATGCATTAGTAAGATTCCTTGTCTTTCCATTATAAGAGCCTGTCTTCTTCTTTATCTTAAGGTTAGCCCATGTAGAGAGTACAGAATATTTTCATAACAGATCTTGACCTCAAGCTGACTTGAATTACATACAAACTTTAGCCAAAATAATTCAGCTTTTCTTAACAGCATAGTAAAGAAAGCACATGTGGATTTTCTTCCATGACTCTCAATCAAAGCTTTGAGATCTATCTAGATAGTTTTCTCTATTATAAGTTCCTCCAAAATGGTCAGAAGTCAGATGACAATAAAAGTGGGAATACTTCAATTAGATAGAGGAAAAACTCAAAAAGACTACAGAAAACAGAATGGAAATGAGATGTATACTCCACTCTCCCACCCACCACATCAGCACTGTAAAGAACTGTATCAGCCTGATGTTCAATGACAGAATGGAAGCAAAATCTGCCCAGTCCCACCTGGTCCCTGGGAAGGTTTTCCTTTATCCCAACAGCCCAGCTGGCACATCTTGGAATTATTAGTCACTCTTCAAGAGATGCTGGGATTCTCCAATCACTTTTCTATGCCCTTCAGTCTCCTGACTGAACTCACTGCTCATCAGCTCCCTAGGAAAGGAGTAATTTCTCCATCAGGTGCACCACCTAACCCAATCATTCTAAAGGAAAACATTACAATATAACCAAAAAGGCCTGACACTGTCTACCACACCATCAACTTCTCAACAGCTAAAATCTCTTTTCAAAGCTCTAGAGATGCTAAACACTTGGAATTCAAGAGATATGCCACAGGGAGAGAGATTCCCTGTATCTTCATGAAAGTTTCTGCAAGTTGGCCAGGCTATGAGTCCTGAAGAGCTATAAATGGAACACATTTAACAAAAGCTCTCTGTTTCAGTCTTTAAAATGCCACATAATCTCATTCTCACCAAATATACTCCATCTTTTTCTACACATAACTGCGACATACGTGGCTGTACAGAATGACTCATGCTAGAATTGAAGCTCATCTGAGAGTAGTGGAGACATCAACGCTAAATTAGACCCAAGAGAATAGGAAGAGAAAGGATAGCCTCATAATGAAGGCAGCTGAAAGATGCTATCAGACTCAAGAGAAAGGAAGTTAGAGACATAAGCAGTTTACAGAAACTGTTCTGAAACAGAGTGCAATACTGGCACCAAAGAATCAGATGCTAAAGGTCTTAAATCAAGCACCCCATGCTGGTGGAAGACTTCTGACCTTTATCTCTTTTGTTTCAATTTTCCTGAGCTGCTGTCACTGCTTCATCTCACAGGTTTGTTGTGAAGATAAAGTCATCATTAGTGCTTGTGAAGCTCTTGGACATTGCAGTGGTGACTGCTGTTAAAAAGCCCATGCAGAGATTCAGAACTCCTTTTCAGAGCAGAGTTTGAATAGTGTACCATAAATAAAGCATGGGACCACACACTGAACAATAGGGAAAACATACTGAATAGCTGCTCATTAAGTGTGTGCTATTCATCCTGCTCACTGAATGAGGATGGAGGAAAAAAAGAAAAAGCAGTACATGATCATGTAATTAACAACTGTATCACAATGCAAACACAAGGAGCCTGAATCAGGGTTGCATTGACAGCCTTGTGTTCGATTGCTTAATTTTGCAACATTAATGATGTTTCTTTAAAGTAGTTTAACATTACATTTAAATTCTTTCTAGAAAAACTGTATTAGGCAGCATTTGTCAGTAAATGCAAGCAACTTAATGCATTATGCATATTTGGTTCTCTCCAGGTCTTTCAGTATTCTGAGAATGGTTGCCAAATAACATATCTAACAAGACTTTCCAATAATTTTTTCAATGTATTTTCCTGTTTAAAAACTTTCCATAGATTGACTGAGATATCTCCAATACAAAGCTATTAAATGAAACAGCACTGCTATCATAATTATGTAGTGCAACTTTAGTCATATTATAACTCGGAAGCCTTTGCTTTGCCTCTCTACAAAACCAAGAAAACTTCTTTTGTATCCTAGAAGGACGAATGTGACAAAATGGGCATAAGAATTACTGACAGTCCTTTAACAGGAGAGCGAAGCCACAATTGTCTGAGGAAATGAAAAGCTGGTGCAGAGCTGCATTTCAAATATGAATAAGTGAAAATACATTCACCGGCAATGTGACCTACTGACTGAGGTACTTCCTATACCAGCATTCCTGTGAGCTAAATCTTGGTCAGCAGTGGTACCAACTATGGCCGAGCTCTTCCAACCCTGTGACACATTTCCACCATTTCAAATGGGCTTGAATATTACTGTCATGCACATGCAGTCATGGGAACCCAAACTCCTACAAAATTATATTAAGGCTTCAGTTTTGTTTTTGAATTCCCATTTGGAAAAGGCATTGAATTAACTTAATTTGATGTGGGAAGCCAAGTCTTTTCTAGTTAGCCAAATTAATTGCATTTTGTTCTAGAAATGCCATGAATTACTACATTCAGTCAACCCCTTCGGCCTTTGATTTCACTAAAGAAATGACTGAGAGTCCAACACGAGAGAAAGATGACAGGCCTCAAATACAGGTAAGTCCAGACAACAAAAGCAATTATTTATCCTACCATGGACTACACAGGAGTCCAAGGAGCTCAATTTGCCTTTTTTGTTTGTTTACTTTTGGTTTTACCTGGACCACACTTATAAGGCACCTTCCTTCAGTCAGGAGACAGCATCTTTTCCTACAGGTAGAGTACATACAGAACACTCCAAAGGGAAGTGTATGCTACGCTCTCCCATGTAGAACATACTTTTTCATCTTTCTTGCCTCTCACCTTGCCCCCTCAGAATACAAGATTCTGGTATTTACAGCAAAACTACATCCTCCCAAAGGGTGTTCACATAAGGCAACTGAATGAACAAAGTGCACGACCTCTTTTGTACACACTAATGCCTCAAGTCAGCTGCAATCTGCCACCAAGTCATTTCATGTCCAAAATGTCTTCCCAAAGCAAACAGTAACAAGAGATAGATGGAAGATACAATTCTCAGTCAGAACTGATCACCACATTAAAATATATCAGAGCATCTCTGTACTACACTGATGAGTGTCTGGATACACAGCCTGTTTGTAGCCATACAAACACCATGACAACTTAGAGACTTGTCTTTTGATGGCCAGGCACAAGCTATTGGCATCCTGCCCCTTCACAGAAAGCCCATCTTACTTTTCAGCTATCCAAGCACATCTCTTAATTGATCTTTTCTCTTGCTCAAGTTGCAGCTTTTATCACAGAATTCGCAGATCATTAATTCTTAAGAGAGAGGGACCTGAGAAATACACAAGATAGTGAGGAAGAACATTGCTTTAGGAAACTAAGTCCAAGTGGAGTCATTAGGGCAGCCATCCAAATTATTTTGTATGGCTGGGAAAAATGCTTTGTTTCACATCTTTTGACAAAAAACCACCACTCCAAACCAACAAAAAGATGAATGTGAGTCAGTAAATATTTTACCAGAGACCACTCAATAAGTGACATAAATAAAACAGTTACTGACAGCAGAAACAGACGCACATATGTACAGTTCAACCCCTTTAAAAAAATCCATCTGCCCTGCCTTGTGATTTTATTGAATATCAATAACTTTTTTAGTTTGTCTATTATGTAGCACATTGTCCAAACAAGATGCAGTCACTACCTGATAGTCCCCAAAGACTGGCTGATGTTTAGGTGTCAAGTATGTTTGGAGCAAGTTTTCCACCAGAGTTGGAAAATACAAATTCCTGCAACACAGAGTTGTAGGTACCTTGTGTAGGTAGTGATCTGTAGAAGCCATTTTTGCTCCAAACACAGACTGGGTCCTTCCTGTCCTAGATACTGCATAGGCTGAGCACATGGTTTCTAGACAGATTTACAGTCCTTGGGAAACATCTTTGCTCGGTGTTGCTCTGGTGAGAAATATGGTGTATTAGCTTCATGCAGTGCCACATTACAAGGACGAACAGCTTCCAGTGCTCCCCAAACTGCTCACTTGGGAGATTTTACAGTACCAGGGAAATGTATTGTAAGCCTAAGTAAAGCACATCAACTAAAGAGAAGATATCAGAGAAGCATGGGCATGACCTGCTTATTACCATGGATCTCTACAGTGTCCCAGGAGTCATGCATTGTGTGACGCAGGGCTTCTCACCAGCTTAGGTCTCCCTCTGCAGACACTCCCACTGACTTTCCCACACCAAGCAGCAGTGTGGGTCTCAGTACGACTCCTCCAAGCCAGCAGCCTCCAAACAGGGGGCTAAGGGAGGAGAGAAGCAGCTCCAAAGCAAACTAAATATTACATGCACACGGGACAATTCAAAAGCAGCAAGGGAAACCCAGTGTCTTCAGAGCATGAGTGCTGATAAATGAGATGGGATAAAAATCATATCTTGTCAGACATTAGGTAGCTAAGCAGCTTACAGCTGTTCATATGAGCAAGGAGAGAGCTGAAGAAAGTGAAGTGCAGGACAGTTTCAGTTACTTATGACCAGGGTGGACACAGACTTGCATCCAAAGTGTGAAGATCTCACCACTGCACTGGTGTAGAAGCATTGCAACAGGCAGGAGCATTGGCCAGTGCTAAAGCTATGAAGAGTTAATCAAACGTATATAATTTGATGCTGCACGGTGAAGGATGTCAAAACATCTGGGTGTCTCCTTTTAAGTAGTTGCAGCTTTTAGGACAGGCTCCAGATCAGGGGAGAAGTGAAATCCCCAGTATCTTGATAATGAGTTAACATGGGCAAAAAGTGCCCTTCTCACTCCAGCACATGATCTGTGTTCTCTGTGCTGACTGGCTTTGAGACAGTGCTGTAAAACAGCAGTGGAGCTGGAGCAAGTGCTTTCCAACATACAGCCCCAAGGTTGTTGCTGCCTAGGGGCAAGCTGGTGTTTTGAAGGAGCCTTTGCATGCCAGTGCAGAAAAGGAACTTCAATTCCTGCTTTTCTTTCTTTGTGGTTTGCATTTTCTGTTGTCATTCAAACCTGAATGATCTTCAAATGAACTGCTGCTTACAGTTGCTGCTTCCAGAATGACTACATTTAATGCTTTCCTGACACACCGTTAGAGATATATATTATTATTATTATTATTATTATTATTTTCAAATCGATGCTTAAATGAATAATTTGTATGCACCAGTGAGCTTTACTTGAAATCTAACAACATGTCTAAAAATAACTGTTGTGCCAATGGGTAAATTCTTGCAAGTCATTGAATCAAAAGGAGTGTGACAGAGGCGATTGGAAGATGAAAATAATGAAGCTGGTTTTTTGCCCTTTTGTTTTCATCATGAAAATAACATTTTCCCTAACAGATGAACATTTGAAGTGTTCTATAGGAGACACCTTTTGTTTTTACTCAATAAGGAGCTGATTCCAACACCCAAACCAGCACAAGAATAAACACATTATTTGTATGCATTTTTGGTTCACTTCTAGCATCTTTTTTCTTCTTTTTCAATTCAGCTTTCAGAGAGCCTGAAATGTAAAACAGAGTGTCTTGAAGTTCCCCAAGGAAAGCTGCACAACAGATGGTAAGATACTGTAGTTTCAGAGGTTTGATTATTAGAGTCAGTAATATCTAGTTGGTTGAATGCAGGCTTGAGAGCCAGGAGCTTTTAAATTTTAATCCCTACGTTACCACTTGCTCAGTGCCTAGCCTGTGGCAAGTCACACTGTACCCACGTTCTGCATTACTGCAAAATGCAAACATGGGTGATTCTCACTAGATTGTTTAGAAGGATTAGTTTAAGGTTTTACTTTGTTCTGAAGATCTTAAATGCTGACCAAGTGGCAAGAATCGCTTTACCATACTCCATAAGTGAGACGCTGCTGTTACACCAAATCAAAATCCGCATTGTTATACAACCCAGAATAGTGCTTCTGGGAAGGTGTGGTTCTAACACCTTCACTCTAAGCAGATCATCCAGAAAATAACTGGCAATCATCTTGAACAAAACACACAGAGATAAATTTAGTGTGAAATTTTCCATGTGGTCCTTCTACAAAAGTGCTGGTTTAAGGATTTCGTTTATAAACAGAATTCTGAACAATAAAGTAAATCACAAAAAAGAAATAAAATACCCCAAACCACTGTAAAACCCATGACACAGACATCATAGGAAAGAAGTGTATCTTCCCAGGAAGGACTTTGTTCTATTAAGAGCTCATAAAATGGCTTAAAAACATGTCTCCTGTCCCAGTGGGGATCTGAAATACTTAACGCTAACAGTAAGAGTTTGTTTTTGCAATATCTTCTTTCATAATTTGTCCCCTCCTATGTTTAGGAGCATAATCCAAATATAAATATTTTAAGCCAAAAGCTAAATAGCTTAATGAAAACCAGAAAAAGTGAAAATTTATTATAACGTTAATGAAGGCTATACCTAAAAAGCTTTTATAATTGATTCAGCACCTTTCTGTTCCACCACCAGTTGTGACATCTTAAGTACAACTGATGATTCCTTCAACATCATGCCAAAAGGTAAATCACTTCCACCAAGTAGCATAGTTTCCAGAGAAGACTACAGTTAATAATCCTTGCACAGGCCTGATTCTGCCTACTATGAGAAATTCCTAAGCTTTCTCCTCATGGAGCTGAGAACCTATAGATCAATTATCAGTTAAAGATAAATCATTCCAACATTGTAATTTCTCTTTGCATTTGATCTCCAGAACCCATTTTATATATTTGAACTAGGAAGTATTTCCTATAGCCTGGTGTCAGCAGCACAGCAAAGGGAATCACAGGCATGACCAAACGCTTGGATCTTCACTTACCAGCCTCCTTAGCTTGTCCTAACCAGTCTTATGCTAACCCAAAGCACTTGATGCACATCCTCCACATTCAGTTTGCAGAGTTAGTCTGAATGACCCACATGAAAAACATATAGCGGAGGACACTGCTGAACCACAGCTCTCTTGCTGGGCTGGTCAATATGCCAACTTTGTAATAAGCATTAAACATTGAGAAAAATGGCATCAAATAAATCACACAGAGTCCAGCAGTCAACTCCTACAGCTTAAAGTCACTAAACACATCTAGTCAAACCACAGAAATTGTATTTACCAGAAAAAACCTCCCTGAAAAGTCATACACACACAACGTTTTTACATTTGTGATTGGAATTAAGAGAGATGGGTATGACAGAAAAAAAATCACCCCATAAAGTAAGAAAGTTCAGATGCCTTTCACAGAATGAAAGGTTCTCCCACATCCATTCAGTAGTGGTTTGTTGCAGGTCTGTGACATTCCTTGGCTCACTACCTGCTGTGTCACTGCTGTCACAAGCCTACACATTCCTCCAACACATCATGGTAGCAAAGCCAGAGAGAAATAATTATGGCCATCCCCAATGCTCATCTGTCCATACTATCTAGTCCCAGTGGTAGAAAGGATGTAAGGCACATGAAGTTTAACTTTAGTAAGGCGATGCAGAAACCCAATAATCAGACCTATGTTAGCAAAGAGTATTTATTCACTCCTGCTTTAATAACAATGAAACTAAAATGTTTGATGCAGAAAATATTCATGGTTTTCTTACAGGAAAAAGAAAACAGATGGGAAGGCACTAATCAGCTCAGGGGCAGCAATCTTTTCAGTTACACATCCAGAGATGCATGGAATTCAAAGAATCAGAGTTCCAGGTTTAGAGTGGAAAACAATACTTCACATTTCAAGACTGCATAAACATTAAATCAGCCAAGCCCCTAAAGCTGAGTGACTATGGTTGTGGTCCTTAATCAACAACAGTATTCATTCAGTGCTGTGCCTGAACCAACAAACGAGGTTATGAAAGAGGTATAAGCAATTGTCAGAGTTGGCAAAAGCATGAGTAAGAGCCACTAAAACCCTCTCATACCCCCACAGGCTTGAAAACATTTTTGTATCTGTTTAGCCTTGACATCAGTGTGAGTCACTACTTGGAATCAAAAGAGATTAGGGAGGCTAGATGTACTCTAGACACCTACTGAAAGAGCTTCCTGCAGCACTCTGTCAACATGGTTTCTTTTTGTCTGCACTTAGAAACCCAGACATAAAACGTTCCACTTCAAACTTCCTTGCTGCCTCTTTAGTTATTTATATTGTTTCAAAATCTGTTTACTTTGAGGCATGAAAAAAAACCCAAACAAACAACCAAAACAAACAAAACACCAAACCAAAAGCAACCTCAAATATCAACTCCCAGTGCTGTATTTGTCAGATGTATGAACAAGTGAAACCTTTCCTCAAACCAAGAACTGAATTTAGATCCTGCTTTGACCTTATATCTCTTATGTACAACTGCATGTAAACTACGCTATTATTTCCAAGTACCTTATCATTTGTTCTGGGCTATATTCTCTGTCCACAGAGATGAGCTGCATTTTGATTTTAAATTTAGAAGCAAAAGGTCAACCTGCACCAGCAACGGAGAATTACAAGACAACTGAGACTGAATGGGACCCAGTTTGTTTAGAAAGCAAATACATAGCTGTAAAAGAGATGCCTTTTCATTTCTGTAAAGCAATAGCATGAAATGCAAGTCTGTTTTCCCATAATGAAATCATTCCACTGATGCTTTTTCTCATGCTTAGAATAATTCTTCTTATTTTTTTATTCCATTTTTCAGATTAATTCAGGGAAAATCAAGGGCACCTCTCTCATCAGTCGTGTGCAGTCATGTGGTTATGGTTTGTTTCACATGAGCCTGCTGTTTAGTTAGGATCTATATCACCTTCACTACATTCACAGTTTTGGTCATGCAGGACAGTTAATCCATAGCAATAGCTTCCAATTCCCCCTCCTTTTCTAACAGCCTACCCTATTCATGTTTTCTTCAATTACCTGAGTGCAGAAATGAATGTGGATATGAATTAATTCTATTCCCACACCTGCTGAATACCAAATGATTAATTTTTTTGATGGTAGAAAAGCATTTTGTCTTTCCTACTGACAACAATAAAAGCCTTACAACCAGATATCCTCAGGTATGTGATTACCTTTAAGAAGGCCATTCATTTTTTTATAGACAGCCATTCAATATATGCTTAAAATCACTTCAGTGATAAAAATGTTTCTGCCAAGAAGTTTCCTGTTAGAAAGCCAATAAAAAGCAGAAACCATATATACAGTCACAGGTGCAAGGATTTACACCAGCCAATACTCAGGAAAGATAGCTCTGTGCTCTTCATTCTCAGAGCTGCTCTTGATTCGCCCAAGAAAAACTTTGGGCATTAGTTCAGTATGTCTAGTTTAAGTAACACTGCTGTGCTATTGAACAATCCCTCAAAAAGATGAAATTTACCAAATTCCATGATTACTCACTGGACTATGTTTTTCCCAGGATTCAGGAATTACGGAAAATCATTAAAATCTCTTTTAAGGAAGGGCTCTGTTAGAGAGAGACCTTGAGGATAAATTATTATGGGCTCATCATTTTCCACACACATTACCTTAACTAACAAAGTGGTAAAATCATTCTCTCCTGTTTACCCAGCTCTCATTCTTGTCTGGCTCAGTGCCCTTACTGCAAGGCTTGGAAAAGTGTACAACAATTATTGAGAAGTGGATTATTTTTAACAGTTCCGTCCCTTTTATTTCCAATGAAACACTGCTTCCTATTATTTGACAGTCATTTCCTAATATAATTTATAAGGGCAATTGGAAGTAAAAAGGAGTGGTGCTTTTCTAACCAAAATAATAACAGCAATCTAGGACACTTCCAGGCAGTCTGATGTAACAGGAGGTTGAAGCATGAAATTCTGTGGCACTGGAAATGGAGGAATCAGTTCTTCTTCAATATAAATTCTTCAGCTGCATCTTAGCCAAGTTTGAAAATGTCATATAAAAACTAATGCAGATGATCTCAAAGCCAGAAAGATCCATGAGTCCTATAAATTTATGAGGAATTGATGAGTCAGATCTGCAGCCTTTTCTATCATTCAGCTTAAAAAGTGGGTGCAACATTAGGCTGTAAGCCTTGTGCATTAGTAACTTATAGGGCAGTCAGAAATATTTTACTTAGGTTTTAATTACTAAGAATTAGTTCTGGGGCAATTTACTGCATTTCCTTATGCTGAAAAAAGCAACAGAAAATTGCAAAGTGTGGGCGTTAATTTGGTCTTATGCTCTCCCTCTGCCTCATCTTGATGTCCCCTTGTCTCTTGGATCATTTTCCTAGCTGCAACCTGATTCGGAGAAAACTCCAGGAACAAACTTGCCAACAAAGTTTTCAAGCTGACAAG
>JBCJKH010060871.1:0-13413 GCA_039877255.1 Loriculus beryllinus
CTCTCACTGCACAGCCAGCTTCCAGCATGCAGCTGAGCATGACTCAACCCACACATACCTGGCCTTATCCTCGCTGCATCTTTTATCTCGCCCCCGTCTCCCTCTCCTTGAACAGAAGCACCTTCACTTTTCCAATAGCATCCTGATGCTGCGCATTCATTGCAACCCTATGAGGTCTCATTGCCAACACAACAGCCCTCACTATACTCGAACAAACCCTCTAAACAAAAGCCTGCATCAAAATGATGCTCAGGGTAGAAAAAGCCAGAGACTTCAATAGAGTGCAACGGCAACTTTGCAGTAAAAAAGATAAAAAAGTGGGTTATATTTTGCCTTTTATTTTTTCTTGTATTGTTTGCTTTGCTTTTCTTTAAGCCTCCTCCGTCCTTCAGTCTCTCCTGCTTGCTACTGCCATCCCGAAAATGGGAATAGGGAAAAAATCAAAGAAGGAATAAAAAGATCCATAGCAAATCTATACTCTAAAACATCCCACTGCACAGACTCCCTATAAAGACTTTTCAAGTGGGAGGCAGCCTCGCAGGAACTAACTACAGCGGATGGGTTGACCTCGGAAAGCAGCCAAACTCCCACATAGCTACTGGCTCACTCCCCTGCGGTGGGAAAAGGGAGAGAATAGAACAAAAGTGAGAATGTAGACACAGATAAGGACAGTCTAACAGGTGAGCGAAGGCAAAAACCCCACCCAAACCTCAAGCCCCAAACCAAACAACCCAACCCCCAAATCCCCAGGCAATGCAAAGGCAATGATAACACACCACCTCCCACCAGCAGACCCATTCTCAGTCAGTCTCCCTACAATGGTCGCCTTGGAAGACAAAATCCTCACTATTCTTTCTCCTCTTCTCCAGATTTTTTTGCCCAGGTTTCTGTTTTATGGCATGGAATATCCCTTTGGACAATTCGGGTTAACTGTCTCTGCAGTGCTCCCATCTAGTCTCTTGCTCACTCCCAGCCTACTTGCTTGGGGGCCAGAATGATAACAAAAAGCAGGCCTTGATGCTCTGAAAATGCTGTTCAGCAATAGCCACAATACTGGTGCATATCTGCCCCATCATGGACCTCCATGCACTGCAGGGCACAGCTGCCTCACCACGATCTGCATCACAGGCTGCAGGGGAATCTCTGCTCCAGCGCTTGAGCGTCTCCTTCTTGCACTGATCCTGGTGCCTTCAGAACAGGATCTGCAGTCTCCAGAAACCCACTATGCTGAGGAAAGCTTTTTTATTCGCTGGTGGAAACTTAACTGTTATGTTAGTGATCACATCCATGGGGATGTGATGATGGTGAATTTGCCATTACAACAAGGTTGGAAACATCTATCCCGGAGAAGAGGAGGAAGGTCCCATTGAGATGTTTCCTGTAGTGCTGAGATGACAGCAGTGCAGGACCAAGTGCCAGACTTGGCTTCAGGCCACTGCTTTTATCAGCCGTCTCCCAGGCAAAGCAAAACACAGCGATAAGCAGCACAGCAGGCAGCAAAAGCTGACAGCAACCATTAAGAAGCCCTGGAGAGCAATGTGCAGTAAGAAAGGTTGCTTTGAGCAACCCGGTCTAGTGGAAGGTTTCCTGCCCGTGGCAGGGGGTTGGAACTGGATGAGATTTGAGGTCCCTTCCAACTCAAACCATTCCATCATTCTATGAAGTCACTCAGCACTAGGGCCAGCAGCAGTACATAGCAGCTCAACAGTTGCACTAAGTGTAAATACAGCCAAGCACACCCTGACCAAACCCATCACTATCTCTAGCCCCAGACTGAGAAGGATAGAGAAAGGCCATGAGGATGATCAGGGACTGGAGCACCTCCCATACAAAGGCTGAGAAAGCTGGGGTTGTTCAGCCTGGAGAAGAGAAGGCTGCGTGGAGACCTCAGAGCAGCCTTCCAGTATCTGAAGGGGGCCTATAGGGATGCTGGGGAGGGACTGTAGTGACAGGACAAGGGGTGATGGGTTTAAACTGAACCAGGTGAAGTTCAGGTTAGATATAAGGAAGAAGTTCTTTACTGTTAGGGTGCTGAGGCACTGGAACAGGCTGCCCAAAGAAGCGGTAAATGCCCCATCCCTGTGTTCTAGGCCAGGATGGACAGGGCTTGGAGCAATTTGCTCTAGTGGAAGCTTCCCTCCCTGTGGCAGGGGGCTGGAACTGGATGAGCTTTAACGTCTCTACCAACCCAAACCATCCTGTGATTCTATGACTGCATGAAGAAAGGGGGAACCCCCCTTTTGGGTCAAGGTAAAGGTGGTGTCATGGGCACAGTGGGGAGGTGAGGAGAAGCCATTGCTCTGCACCTGTGGCAGACTCAGGGATGGTGCTCAGGCTGTCAATGGCTGGGCTGTCAATGGCTTGGCTGTCAATCAATGGCTGGGCTGTCAATGGCTTGGCTGTCAATCAATGGCTGGGCTGTCAATGGCCAGGCTATAAATCAATGGCTGGGCTGTCAATCAATGGCTATAAATCAATGGCTGGGCTGTCAATGGCCAGGATGTCAATCAATGGCTATCAGTGGCTGGGCTATGAATCAATGGCTGTCAATCAATAGCTATCAATGACTGTCTATCAATGGCTGGTCTGTCAATCAATGGCTATCAATCAATGGCTGTCAATAAAGAGCTATCAATGGCTGTCAATCAATGGCTGTCAATCAATGGTTATCGATGGCTATCAATCAATGGCAATCAATTAATAGCTATCAATGGCTGTCTATCAATGGCTATCAATGGCTGTCTATCAATGGCTATCAATCAATAGCTATGAATGGCTATCAATGGTTGTCAATCAATAGCTATCAATCAATAGCTATCAATGGCTGTCTATCAATGGCTGTCTATCAATGTCTGTCAATCAATAGCTATCAATGGCTGTCAATCAATGGCTGTCAATCAATGGCTATCAATGGCAATCAATCAATAGCTATCAATGGCTGTCTATCAATGGCTGTCAATCAATAGCTATCAATGGCTGTCAATCAAGAGCTATCAATGGCTGTCAATCAATGTCAATCAATGGCTATCAATGGTTGTCAATCAATGGCGATCAATCAATAGCTATCAGCGGCTGTCTGTCAATGGCTATCAATGCCTGGGCTGTCAATCAATAGCTATCTATGGCAATCAATCAATGGCTGCCAATCAGTGCCTGTCAATCAATGGCTGTCAATCAATATCAATCAATAGCTCTCAATCAATGTCAATCAATGTCAATCAATCCCTGTCACTCCCCCCCCCCCCTTTGTCTCCCTCCCTCCTCTCTCCACCCCTCCCTCCCCCAGGTCACGCGGCAGCAGCGGCGGCGGCGGCGTCTCCGCAGTCACGTGGCGGGGGGCGGTGTCATGGCGGCGCCGGGCCGCGCCTCGCGGGCTCGTCGCGGGGTGGTGACGCGGCGGCGGGGCGCGGGCAGGATGGGGCTGTGAGGGCTCCGGACACCCCGCGCCGCACCGGGCCCCGCACCGGGCCCCGCTCCGGGCCCGCCGCTGCCGTACGGCTCGCAGGAGGCGGTAAGGAGCGCGGCGTTGTGCGGGCGGCCCCGCGCCATGGCCCCCTCCGGGCGGGCCCGGCACGACCGCGGGGCTCCGGCTCCCCCCCTCACGGTATCTGGGCCTGGCGGGGCGGCGGCCGCGGCCCTCCCCGCTGTGGGCCTTGTCCGCGTCCTCCGCTGGGCCCGCGGCCTTGCTGCCGGCCCCGCTGGGGAGGCCCCTTTGTGTGCTCCGCGCTCGGGCCTGGGCTTCCCCGGGCCGGGCACCGCCGCTCAGGCAGCTGCCTTCGAGGGCCGGGGTCCGGGTGTGCGCGGTCCCGTCCCGCCGCCCGGCACCCTCGGTGGTCAGCCGGCGTGCGGCAGTGCCTGCGGTCCCGGCGGTCCGTGCCTTGGTGCTTGTCACGGTAATAGAGGTGGCAGCCGGCCCGAGAGGTGGTTTGTTTGATAGTGATTGCGTTAACGAAAGGCGTTAAAAGGCGCTCGGGAAACTTCCTTAGCGGTAACTGTGGGTTGAGAGTGCATAGAAAGGGGTTTTTCTTTGCTTGTTTTCATTAATTTCATCTTACTTGTCCTTTAGGCAATGTTTATCTTTAAATTTCTGTTATTCTGTAAGGTAAGTTCTTGGTTTTGACCTTTTCCACAGCAGCAAGACTGCGCCTGGACTCCAGGTCGCTCTTAACATCATGCTTCAAAAACGTGCCCTGTTCTTAGAGTGTAGTACAGCCCCAAAAATGAGCACCAATTTTTTAACTTTAATTTTATTTTTTAACTTAAAGCTGGTGCCTGTTTTGGGTGTTTCCAAAGAAAAATAAGTCTCACCAAAAATGCATAGCTTTGGGGTTTAATGGCTTAGCAGGGCCTCGACTGTACTTCTGAAAACTTAATGGAAAGTTGAGATAGAAATGCCACATCTTTTTCCACCCGCTGGAATATATTTGCTGTCAGTGACGTGTTTTAGGCAGTGTTTCGGGTTCTGATCTGACTTTTCTTCTTTTTTTCTGCAAAGGTAGTGAAAAAGAAAACCTCAAGATGAGTAAAAAGCCTCCCAATCGTCCTGGAATCACATTTGAGATTGGTGCTCGCTTGGAGGCACTGGACTATTTACAGAAATGGTATGGAAGACCTTGTACAGTACGTGCTAAGAGCATAATTGTTCTGCCTATATCATATGTTTTGGTGTCGAGTTATAAGACCTTGTGCAGCTTTTAACTGGCAGCTTCACCTGTGAACTTTATGGATTTCCACATAAGTCCGTTAAACCTGTTGGCTTTTAGGAAAAATTCTCTCTTCAGAAACCGAACTCAACTTTGCTTTGGGTTTTCCTTTGTTTGCTTTTAGTTGCTTGTGCAACTGTGGTAAGCAAAGACCATTTCTAAAGTGGTGTGGAATGCGGTGTCATGTAGACTGCTGTGACTAAAGACTTTGGTTTAGTTTAAAGGTGTGAGTATGAATGTGTTTTGTATTTGGTTATCAAACTTCAAATCATAGTAAGGTTTAGGTTGGAAGGGATCTTAAAGATCATCTAGTTCCATAAGTTCATAAACTGATGTTAGCAAATGAAAACATCCATTAACTGCAATTCATGGACTAGGCAAGTATGATTGTGTTTGTATCAAGCAGTTGGGAGAAACAAAGTGCTTCAGATGGTGTCTCTGGACCCTCCCAGTCATATCGTGAGTAGGAGTCAAACTATAAAATGGAAATCTGGGCACAGGGGCCATGCTACACACCACGTGTGTTGTGAAAGGAGCTGTTAGCTTGAAATGCGTTGTTAGTCCAAATGTTATTAGTGTAAGTGGGCTGATGTCATGGTGTGTGCTGGCTGTGCTATTTCAGTTTGAAGAATCCCTAGTTTTAAGCAGATGACAGAGGAGGTTGATGCTTCTACCAAGAATTGTTGTCCTAGCTGCTCTCTGATTAATTAGGGCTAGGAAATGTAGAGGCCTGTACCTGCTTTTCAGTTGCATTCCTGGAGATATATGTTCATGTAAATACCTGATCCTGCTAACTCCCAAGTTATGTGACAGAGAAGTCTGTGTGTTATTTACATGTTCACTCTAGTAGTTACATGCTCTGTATAAAAAGTGGGTTAAACTTTTTATCAGGAGAGCTGTGATTTTAATTACAGCAAAAGTGTTTTAATAAACAGTCTCTAAAGGAATATGTGGTTTACAGAACAGTTCTTGTTTATGGATTTCCACATAAGTCTGTTAAACCTGTTGGCTTTTAGGAAAAATTCCTGTTGCTATAGAATGGGTTTTCAACATCCCCATTCTATAACTGAATGCCAGGGTCGTGAAATTAGCTGAATAGTGCTATAAAAATAAAATCATTTTAACAGAAATTTCAACAGCAACTTTTGAGAATATTAACAGCAACTTTTGAGAATAGTGATAACTGGTTAAAGTAGCTAAATAACACAAGTTAATATGTAAAAATAACTTTGGCTTAATTGTATCCTAAATCATCACTGAATATCTAGTGTGTAGTTTGTATCAGGGATGCCCAGCCTTAAGGGTCGGATGTCAGTTCTGCAGTGCTTGTCTAGGTTTGGCTTGGTCATGGCCCTGTCTTAAGCTCTGCAGCTGAGTTACTTGGTATTTTCAGGTAGAACAGAATTTATCCTTCAGCTTTCTAGGAACCATCAGGTTCACCATCAGGTAGAACAGGTCAGGTTTATATGCATCTAAACTTCTGTTGGTGCCATATACATAGAGCTAATATTGCAGTCTTGCAGTTACAGCAACACTGAAACCAAGACTATTTCAAATGAAGTAATATTCATGTATGTAGCCAAAGAACTTGTGAGAGAAAGCCCACTGTTGTGTTGTTATGAGGTTGACATGGGCTGGAATAATAGTCCATGTAATTTGTTTTCTTAGCCTTCTGTTGCATAGAGGGGTGGTGGATGTTTTTAAACTCTTTATATCAACTGTATGCATTCCCTCCATCTGCATGCAGAAATACATACTTCAAAGAAAATAAAAGTTGCTGAACTCACATGAAATCTCTTTATATTTCTTAACAAAACCACAGTTGAAGAGCAGTAGTATTGCTTAGCTCAGTCTTTCTGTGAGTGACAAATTGAGAACACTTGGTGAAAAATAACATTTGAAAGTGGTTTATTTTTTGTCCTCCATTTTTCTGAAAGCCTGCTGTCATATAAAGTGTTTATGACCAGTTAAAATGTTAATCAAGAAAGGCTTCTAGAGGATGGGGAAACAGTGTAGTAAAGTCTGGTTTTGCTTTCTGAAGCACTTTTGCAGGTCTTATATTTTCATCTCTGCAGTACTTGCTGAAATTCATCTCAGGGAATCTGGTGTTCCGTTTGAGTTCTGGAACTTTGGAGAGGGTATTGTGTGCCTTGACTATTTATTGCTTAGAACCCCTGTAATTTTAAATGAGGTAGTTTTTGCAGGCAGTGTTTGGGTCACTGGTATCTTTTGGCATGAGCAATTACTAAGCGGAAGAAAGCCTGGTCAAACTGATCAGGAGACAGGTTGTCAGTAAGCTTTATTCTGGACGTAACTGCAGTCTTCTTTATAGAGTGCACCAGTGCTGCTGCAGGGGGAGGTCATCTTACACAAGGAAGTTGCTTGTTGTTGTGGCTGATGTCATCTACCTGGACTTGTGCAGGACAGCATCAAACGCTTTCCACAGCATCCTTGTCTCTAAGCTGGAGAGGCATGGATTTGACAGATGGACCTCTTGGTGCATAAGGAATTGGTTGGGTGGATGTACTCAAAGAGTTGCGATCAGTGGCTCAATGTCCAGGTGACCAGAGATGTGTGGTGTTCTCCAGGGGTTTGTGTTGGGACCTGTCGTGTTCAATGTGTCAGTGACATGGACAGTGTGATTGATGCACCCTCAGCAAGTTTGCTGATGACACCAAGCTGTGTGGTTCACTTGATAACGCTAGAGGGAAGGGATGCCATCCAGAGAGACCTTGACACGCTTGTGAGGTGGCCAATGCCAGCCTCATGAAGTTCAACAAAGGGAAGTGCAAGGTCCTACACCTGGATAGGGGCAATCCCAGTCCCTGACAATGACAGGCTGTGCAGACACTAGATAGGGAGTAGCCCTGTGGAGAAGGACTTGAAGGTATTGGTCAGTGAGAAGCTCAGCATGAGCTGGTAGTGTGCACTCACAGTCCAGAAACCAGCCATGTTCCGGGCTGTATCCAAAGGAGTGTGACCAGCAGGTTGAGGAGGTGATTCTGTCCCATTGCTCTTGTGGGACCACACTTGGAATACTGCATTCAGCTCTGGAACATAGGAAGGAGCTGGACCTGTTTGAGCAAGTCCAGAGGAGGTCACCAGATGATAGGAGGGTTGGAATATCTGTCTTATGGAGACAGGCCAGAGAACTGGGCTTGTTCAGCCTGAGGGAGAGAAGACTCTGGGGAGACCTTACAGCAGTCTTCTGGTACCTAAAGGGGCCTACAAGAAAGGGGGGGACGACATTTGGCAAGGGCATGTAGTGAGAGGACAAAGGGAAATGGCTTTCAATTGAAAGAGAGGAAATTTAGATTACATTCAAGAAAGAAATTCTTCCCTGTGAGGGTGCTGAGGCACTGGCACAGGGTGCCCAGAGAAGCTGCGGCTGCTCCATCACTGACAGTGTTCAAGGCCAGGTTGGATGGGGCTTGGAGCAACCTGGTCTAGTGGAAGGTATTCCTGCCCATGGCAGGGGTTGGAACTGGATGAGCTTTATGGTCCCTCCAACCCAAACCATGAATTTAAGTTCAGTAAAGCAAACTATGTAATGCAGCTCTAATCAGGCAGCAGTTAGCGAATGAGACGGGATTGACTGATAGTAGAAAACTATTAAATATATATGAGATGATCAGGGCCTGGTGTGTAAGACCAGTGAAGAAAGGGTGAAGAAACTGGACTTCTTTAGCTTGGAGAAGGCTACTGGAGACTCAGTACCAGCCTTCCAATACTTAAAAGGATGTCATCAAGGGCACTTAGCCAGGCTCTCCACGGTAGTGTTTGGTTGAAGGGCAAGAGGTAACCGGTGCAAATGAAAACAAGCAATTCAGGCTGGGTACAAGGCGAATCATTCCCCATGGGACAGTCAAGCAGTGGATCTGATTGCCCAAAGAGTTTGTGGAGTCTCCAGCACTGGAGGCTAAAACTCTGGAAAACGTAGTTTGATCCCATAGCTGACTCTGCTTTGAGTGGGAGGTTGGACTTGTTTTGGTAGGAGGCTTTCTGAGGTCCCTTCCAACTTGAATTATCCTATGATCTCATCCAAAGACTAATACATGTGCACACACCCCCCATGCCTCTGACAGATGAAGCAGCGGTAGAACTGCAGATGTCTGCAAGTAGATGCCCATGTGGAAGACAGTTTTTTTAAGCTGTTAGCTCCCACAAGCAGGACACAGCCTCTGCAAAGTTACTGTGTTTAAATAAGGTTCTCTTCCCTTTTTTCCCGTTTTTTGTGGCTCTAGCTGTCTACTGGTTGTCCCATAAGTGCCAGATATTGCTTTGAAAAAAACAGCCCTCTTAATCTTTCTGAGCCCATAGTTTTGATCTGAACTTTTAAGTTAATTAATGAAGGAAGTAGAGAGGAATGGTCCTTTGTGCAGTTCTGGAATGGAAACAGCTTACTAAAATAGGTTAGTTATCAGAATAACAACGCTTTGACTTAGTGTATTTGATTATTTGGATAGATTATTTTGGTTATTTTAAGTATGGAAGAAGCTTTTTTTCCTGAAAGACTTTGGGAAATCTTTCTTTGTACAGCCTTTGCTTTGGATTTTGGTTGGTTGGGTTACCTGACAGCCAAATATTGGGAAGGACTGTAAAGACTGCTTTATGTTGATACAGTACAATATGTATAATTAAAAATGAGATAGAAATAGGGGCTTACAGATTTTGCAGATGTCTGAAGGCTGTCTGTGGAGGAGGCAGAATGGAGGGTGTTTGGTTTTATATTCCTTACAAGGTGGAAGGAAAGACTTTTTATACCATTATTGTGAAGGCAGGAAGTACGTGGCTGTTTTCAGACTTTTAGGTGCAGACTTTGGGCAAATTTAGTAACACTTTTACATCCATTTTTACAGTTTGAAATAACTTGATCCATCTCACAGGACAATTCCCTACTTTTTGGTCACTTTTGAAGGATCAAAAGGAAGATGATGATGTAAAAGTGAAAAATACCATCCATGTGGCCAGTAGTGTGTTGAGTGTATTGGAGGAGAAAACAGTGTTTTCTTTTTTACACTTTCAGAAACTAAAAACTGGAAACTTCCCATTATTTTTTCCTAGATGAACACTGGAGCATTATGGTGGTCTGACCAGTGCTTCATAGTGTACTTTGTGTAAGCTGTGTTAAACTTTGCAGCTTTACAGAAATGTTGAATAATTCTTATGGGTTGGAATCACTGGAACCTGAGCATGGAGAGCATGCTGTACATAAGCTGGGCAAATACCATCAGCTAACAATATTTTTCCTGTTTTCTCTTGGGAAAAAAACAAGAAGAGAACTTCCTGAACTGTGGATGAGACTTTATTTGGGATTATTAAATATTATTTCCAGCAGGCTGTTAAAAAAACACACCTAAAATGTTCAGGTTATTGTTTCCTCCCACAAAAACAACACTGTCAGTATTGAACAGGAGTTTGGTGGTGTGGTTTAGGTTTTTTCCTGTGAAAAGTAAAGACTTTTTCCTCATTTTTTTAGAGTATATTTTTCTGCTTTTTACTGAACAAATGTTGGTAAATATGCTTGTATACTAAATCCATTCTGATCCTTTAGTATGGAGTGCTTGTTGGGTGTGAATGGGGAGAGTTAACCTGACTGGAAGGTTGTTTGGACCTTAGACATCATTGCCCATCAGTGCTGTAGAGAGTGAAGTTTGTATTCCCCTTTCTAGTGCTTCATAATGCCTCCTTGTAGCTTTGCCATGGAAGGGACTTCTACATCAAATTTCTCATGTAAATATGAAGGTGGTTACAGCTCATACATCTTCTTTGTACCCGATAAATCTAAACATTGCTTTTAGCCACAGTGAAAGCTTTCCTGTGTTCACTGTAACTAGAATTCTTTAAAAAGGCTGCTTATAAAAAAATATATTGCCATTTTTTCTTCTATTATCAGGAAATGCATACTTACCTTTGAAATGTTTGTATAGCTTTGTGGTATATGGAATGCATTATATTTAGTCCAAGCTCAAACTATAACACCAGAAAAATGTTTCTGTGCAGCGTCAAATTTGCACTAGTAAATTCTGCAATATGTGTGCTCTGCTCTTTTCAACTGAGGGATCAGTATTGTGAAATGTTACTGTTTACACATATTTGTGGCACATTGTGTGGCTAAATTTAGTGGGTATTGAGGGTAGTAGCTTCTTGGTAAATCCATACAAAGTTATTTTTGGGTTGCCTAATAACCAACCGTATATAGCTTGGTTGGTTCAGAGATTTGTTACATCTTCCATCTCTGAATTGAATGTAGGTTTTGGATCTGTTCATCTTGCAACCCTTGTCTTAAATATACATTGAAGAAACACACTATTAGAATAAAGCGATTATGTGATGATATGATTATTATAAGCTTTAACTGTTCAAAACCAATATAATGGATTTAGATTTAGAGCCGATAATGATATTTTAAAAAGACTTTGAGAGCAGAAATTGTAATTTGTCTAAGAGAAATTAGCCAATAAGTATCTGGTGTTGCATTTCCTCTGTTGAGTGATTCCTAATGAGACTTAATATTTTGTATGGCTTTTAATATTAACTGATGCTAGCTTTGCTTCTTTTGCCTTTTTTTTTTCTCACCTATATATGTTAGTGTTTTCATTCGTGGCTTCCTGGATTTTTCTTACTTTCCATTTTTATGTATATGTGTCTCTAACCTACAGATGTTTGCTATATGTTTACTATACTTTATATATTATTCCCCCCTCTTACTTAATTTTCTTTTTCCAGGCCTTTGTACTGCATTTTGCCAGTTTATCCCTTCTGTTGTCTTCTACATGCAGGAATAGTGGATGACTTTGCTGGTGATGCCGGGTGAAAGCTACCGGCCATAACATCAATAAAAACGTAGCACCATAATGGGAACAGAGCATTTTCATTGTAGATGTGTAGGAAAAGAATTGTATCTTATGGCTGATGGTACCTCAATTTAGTAAAATCAGTGTTGGTTTGTATCACTGCCTGTCTGGCATGTGATAATCCTGAAATTTCCAGCTGTAGTAAGAAAGGAATGGGGACTGATCTTGTTGCTCCTCTGACTGAAGTCCCGTGGAGTAGTTCTAGCCTGAAAAAGGTTTTGTTAGTAGTATGGCAAATAAAAGTCTACGGTTTGAGGCTAAGACTTTATTTTGATGTTCAGTGAGAAGTTGGGAACTTAAAAGGACGGCCCTGAAGGTATTTTGTGTTTCTGAAATGTATGGATGAGCGAAACCCAGCAGGAGGCTGGACTGTCTGTGCCTTCTGATGTGAGAGTGAATTGTGGCTAAAGTAGTTGCAGAAGTAACCTAGAAAGTCAGAGAGTTTTTCTCACTTAGGCACAGCTGAGATATTTAGGTGTTGGGAAGCCGTATGCATCACTGCAACTGAAGAAGTATGGCTGGAGAAATGAAGGAGCAAATTGAGATGGACACCTTTTGTTTTAATGCCCGGTTCTAGACACCAGGAAAAAAGGAAAGTCTGTACTTGCTGAGAACTTGTATTTTAATCAGAACGGAGTATCCAGGACTCCTTTATCAGCAGCATCAGTGGTTTGGAGAGAAAGTATTAAAAATTGAAAATGTTGACTGTGTTCCTGTATATGGCAGTTTCTAGCTGCTGGAATTTGCAGTAGGACTGGAAGTTGGGTGCTCAAGCTCTGCTCTCTTACTATTGCTCCACAGTAGCACTTTGTTAGAAAAACAAGTTGCCTCTTAATGAAAGACAAGTGTCCCTTCCCTGTGGTTTTTCTTTTCAGTGCATGTTTTAAATTGAGACCATTCCTAATACAAACTGGAGGAAGTTGAATCATCTACTTAACTTTTTCTTTTAGGAGAGTCTTTGTACTTTTGAATCCATTTAAATACTTTGAAGGGTAGCAGGACCTGAATTCTGCCTCATTCCAATTCTCTGTATTTCATACAGTGGAAATAATGAGATCTAATAATATTGGTGAAGCAAGTTGTGTGACAGAACCAGTTTGTGCCTTGCTCCCCTACTGCAGTTCTGTGATTTACATCACTTTGGGGAAACAGAAGTATTGAGACTGAATAATAACAATTGCTGAAGTTAGAGAAGTTTGCCTTTTTTTCCCATACAGATATAATCATAACCTTTATGGTTCCAAATCTGTATCTATTCTACGCTCAAAATTAGATGCCTAAGACTTGAACTGGTTGCAGGTCATTCCTGATTAGTTCTGCTAAGCACAGACAGTGTTGGCTGAAAGTAAAATCCGTGTGTTAAACAAGACTGACATGCTTATTTTGGTGCATGTGGAGTTAATGACTGCTAAAAAATAGTTACTATGCACCAAATTGAATGGCAGTGAAATCATGGAAGCTGATGTATAAATTAGTAAGTGGCTTAGATTAGAAATGTTCTATTGAACATTCTGGGTTTGATTAGTTGATTGGATTTGTCTGGAATTGATGGCAAAGTAATGAATGTTTTTGTCCTATTATAAACTATTTAATACTGTTTGCACCCCAAAGCAAGCACAGACTCTTACAGGATTTGCTTTAGACAAGCACAGTTTGTCTAAAAACACAGCACAATCTTCTAATGCTAGTTTCAGGTCGTTTTGGTCTGGGAGTTTGAGGTTTAAATTTGTGTGTGATCACCTGACTAGAATGAAGCTGATGACCTGTCACTGGTGTGTACAGGTAACTCTTAAAACTAAATGGTCTCCTACCACCAATTTGGTAACTTTATCTTTTTGAGACTTGGAGATTTT
>JBCJKH010060874.1:0-10419 GCA_039877255.1 Loriculus beryllinus
GGAATGGGTTGCCCAAGGAAGTTGTGAGTGCTCTATCCCTGGCAGTGTTCAAGGCCAGGTTGGACGAAGCCTTGGGTAACACTGTGAGGTGTCCCTGCTTAGGGCTGGGGGCTTGGAACTGGATGATCTTAAGGTCCTTTCCAATCTAACTATTCTATGATTCTATGTCTAGTAGGTCAGGCTCAGCAGGCTCCTGTAAGGGGTAATTACTTATCACTCTGAAGTGGAGATCTGAAAGATAATCTTTGATAATATTTAGAGAAAATAAATTAATCCTTTAACAGTATTCTTGCAATGTGCCAAAGGAAGTACCTCAAATATCCCAATGCAGATGCATATGTCTATGCCACATGTATTTTATGAGCTCCTTGCTCTTTGTAGGGTCAAGCCTTGACTCTGTTCATTGTCTCACTACCTGGAAGTTTTTCATTCAGTCATTCAATGAGGTCCAAGCTTCTCAGTGTCTGGAGAACCGTGTTTTATCTCCAGGCCAGTACCAGCTATGAAGGTCTTGCAGCTGTGACTCCAGCCACACTTGAAAAACCAATGTGAGCCTTGCTGGGTTTAGGAAAAAAGTCTGTGAAGTGTTCATGTCTCAGGAAACATTTCCAATATCACTTATTTTTTAATGATGAATATATTCTCTGCCTCAAGTCCTGTGTCGACAGCCATAATGTGTCATAAATCTTGTGGCCTGAAATGCACTTGAATTTCATCTATCACACTGAAAAAAGCCTTTAAAGTGTCCTGTGCTCTATATTTGCTTATTTCTTGTAAGGGCATACTGAAGTTATCCAAATGCCCAGTGGGTCATTTGCCCCTCATATACAGCAATGCTCCTGGACATTTGCTTAGGAAGTAGAAGCTTAAGTCTTTCACAGCTAAGGGGGTTTAGCTCTAGAGCTCCATATCCCAAGAGAATTTCCTCATCATGGTGTTTTATTTGAGACACCCTTTATAATCTCTCACATTGAAGACTTGCAGCTAGCAGAGACAGACTCAAGGATGCAGAAGAACAGGAGATAAAAGGCTCTAGTCTTGTGATCTGGATACTTCTTTATGTGGAAACCAAACTTTCAGATTTTGTTTTCTTCTGATTTAAACTTATGAATAAGTCTAAAAAATTTGCTAATGAGAAGTGTGCTTTGGAAGTCTGTATTGCCCCATTTGTTCCTTAGACCTTTTCACAGGTGCAGGTCCAGAGCCCAGCTGTATCAGGGATGAAGTGGCTGCACTGCCACATAAATGTACTTAGATGACCTAAAGCTTCACTGGAGAGAGAAGTTTCTGATTTTGTCCTTTATGCTGTTTCTTGGATATCTTCAGTGGTGACATTAGGTCTGCCAGAAGAGGAACTAAGTTTAAAATGTGTTCAGCAACAATCTGCGAATAAAACTTAGGTGGTGTGAATTACACAAAGCACCAGATCCCACTTTGCAAGCCAGGTTTCAACCGAGGTTTTCTAATTCATTAGATCTTCTCTGGGAAAATGGAGGACTCTACCTCACTTAAGTGAGTTCTGCAAGTGCAATTAAAAGCATCACAGAAAGAGAGATACTCAGCTGCGCTTGCATGATGGGCCAGCTAAGATAAAGGAAATGTTGGTGTTCCATCAGTACTAACAAGATGCTACTGTTGAAGGAGCATTTTCAGGTTTGTAATACAGACCCCAGCTGGAACTTCATAATCCAGATTTATTGGCACTCTGAGCATAGTGCAAAGACAATCTTTTCTCTCCTCATCTTTGAGTTGAGGAAGGAGGGAAGCAGACATGAGTGTATTTATGGCAACCCCTTTTCTTATGCTATGATTTTGATTTATGGAATAAGTATTTCCAGCCCAGTTTTCAAAAGCAGTATCTTGGAGATTCAGAAAATTCAAGGATATTAGAACATTCAGAAAGTATAAGGAAGCAGTGTGTCAGCCAAAACTGAGCTGTTCTGGTGACAAGTGTTATTGAAATACATATTAAGAGTTAATCTGTGCTCTCAGGAGCATACTCTGAAGAGAGAAAGGGAAAATTGAGGCAGAAAGGAGTAACAATTTGGTTCTGCTGTGGATACAGCCAGGAGTGGATAAGAGTTTGCTTACAACAAGCCTAAAGACACTATTTAATATAATACAGCGCCTCCTGCCTTGATAAAAATAATACTGTGTGTAAAATGTGGGCAGGTGTAAAAGCAATCTGTCAATAGAGTCAGAGGGCATGCAATTTGTCAATTGGTTGTCTAAAATTAGCTCAATTTAGCAATTAAGTGTTGCTTCAACATAAAAAATAAATCGAAGTGTTTCATTTAGGAGGTGGAAAAATGGCATTTTTCCAGCAGTTAACTATTTCAGCCTATCATCAACTATTTCAGCCTATACACAAAGACAAGAATTTTCATGGAAATATGAGTATACAACTGATCAGAGACAGGATGGTAATTTATCTCTGTTGGTATATACATATATATAAGAATACTTAAACCGTTTTGCACTGGCCTAGGTTTAGGTTTCTTGATATTTGTCCTGTTAAGTCACATAAGGTCACGTAAGAACTACTTTGGTGCTGGAAGACTATCGAGGGATTAACTAGCTTTCTTGTCCCTTGTCTTTTCCCAGAATCTTTGATACTCCAGAAAGGTGAAAATTGAGTGAAAAAGTTTTAATACAAATGTTAAGTAAGTTCCTTTGAGGGTAAGCAGTTAATTACATTATATGTTTCAACTCTAAAATATATAAGTAAATATATATATGTTAAAAAGTCACAGAATTTTGTATCTCTAAAATGGAAAGGGCCAGAAGCTGAGCTTTACAGTATTGTTACCACTGTAATCTTCACTAGCTTTTATGTTTTCTTTTAATGTCTCTTTCTGTCAATCAGGATCTGTCAGCACGATGTTATTATGTCTGTGTTATTATTCAGAAACTTCTTTTCCAATGTTAACTGCTTTTTACCAGTCTCAGTTACATAATGTAATTATACTGCAGCAGCAATGCAGTGCCTGAAGAGAGATGGGGTAAAGGGCTTGTCTTTCCTGATATCTAACTTAGATTGAAGTGAGAGTACAAAAAGTTGGATTGAGGCATTGCTTAGTTTCTGTTTACATAGAAAAAGCAGAAACAGTCTGTGAGGTGAGGCAGAAAAAGCAACAAAAAGGACAAAACTGCAAGCAATGTAGTAAAATGGAAGGAAAAGGGAATAAAAGGACAAAAAAAGAAGCTGAGGGTATAACTGCAACACAAAAATTACTGAGCTCACTGATCTTTTGTGGTTATTATAGATATAGACGAGAAACACACCAAAATACTCACATATATTTCTAGTTGACCCCAAATGATATTTTTTCAGTTTAACTTATCAAAACACCAAGAAACCCATATTCTTTTTTTAATGCTCATTGCATCATTCTCAGTGAATGAAGTCAGTTTAAAAATAAAGTTTTCTCTTAGAAAATTAAAGTGTGTAATTTATAAAACTTCACATCTCATCACTAAAACTTGAGATTCATGACAGGTTCTATTCAATCTTAAATGGCATTTTTGGAGGATAAAGAAATAGAGGACTTTTTTTTTTTTTTTCTTTTACTCCATGCATTATTCTAATCCCTGTTCAGGGATTTATAAAAAGGTCTCTTTTTGGATATCAGAGATCAAGGGGGACTATGGTTTTCAAAAGGCCACTGCTTCCTCAGCAGTAAAGTGTGCATCATGAAATGCCTGAAGCTTTGATGGTGTTCTCCAGTGCAGTGACTGCTAAAGCTGAGTTGGAGTTTAGGCAGGAGAATGAGGTAATTTGTCACTACCTTAGGTCATTAGAAGAGCACTTATCCCTTTTGTATATATGCATTATGATACAGTCTTAAAACTCTTTTCTATGCACTGGCAGAGCTTGCTTGCTGAGAAAGAGGGTACTGAGGTCCATTTCAAAGAGGGGTCCAATAGGTAGATTCTTTTTTCATTGCCTCATGCTTCCCTTTTGAAGACATTAGCTAAATGTTATTGGCTGTGCTCTCGTTTTTCAGATTCCCAGACTTCTTAGACTGCGAGTTATTTGATGTAACAACATTTTAAGAATGGGATTTTACTCATTAAGCATAGTGTAGGAGAAGAAATAAATACAGAGAAATCACTGATAACCATATGGAAAACAAAAAGTAAGTAGATGTTGCTTCAGAACTTGCTTGGTTGCTCTTGTGATAGCTCAGAACACTGAACATTCATATGGTTGGTATGATCATACCCCTCACTGAGTTTCTGCATCCTGGATAAATGCAGATAGTTCTTCTCTTGTGCCTCACCAGACTATGTGAACCAGCAACACATCAGGCATTGCACTTCAGGGTACCTCCATGCAAAGCCTGCATTTTGTTTGTTTTACAGTAGCTTCTCCTAAAACCTGTAGTTCCAGCTATATGAGTGATAACGGCAGGAACTGTGGAAAAGCCAGTGATGGTCATAATCTTTTCAAGACCTGCTATGAATAGAGTGTGGAAGCATGGAAACCAAACACTTCAAAAATGATCAGAACTATTCATTAGACTTGGAACATTACAGAATAACAGGATACAACAGAATAGCAAGTGTTACTCCATTTGATGATTGAAATGGCTAGTGTCTAGCCATGGAAATCATACAAAAAAAGATGCATTTGCAAATAAAAATGCTAAAGTTTTTTGATTATGGCCCTGCTTAGTTCCATTTTTATGTTATTTTAAAAGTTTGCATGGTTTTGCCAAGTTAACACTTAGAAGCAGAGCAAATTGTGCAATGTCTTTGAGCATTTCATTGAACTTTTGTGTTCAGTCTAACAGCATGATACTTTTTGTATTTTTTTTCCTTAAAGAATGAAAAATAAGAAATCTGATAGTTAGGTTAACTGCTGTGATAGAGATTGGAGATAACAGAGCCCTATCTGTGAGGCTGAGATTGCCACTTTCTTTAACTTTCTCAAAATGCATTCTGCATTGACTTTAACCAAGGCAACAGTGGGAGTGGTTCACAGTAGGCTGCCATATTAAACAGCAATCATTTCATCCAGGTGCTGGGCAAGGCAGCATCTACTGTTCATTGTGGAAAAAATGCCATGATTGCTGTGATGAGAAGATAGCATGAGCCTTCCTGCCATTCCTGGGGAGGAGAACAGAAGGCGTGTAATCATATCCCCAGTGTGAGTGCTGTGACATTAGGAAGCATTCAGATAAACAGGTATCTTTGGTTTAAGTGCCTTTCCTAGAGACAAAATGGCATCCAAGATGCCATAAAATAGTGTAGAAGGGTTTTGTTTGCTTGGGCAGAGGGAAGCTTTCTCATAAGAATGTAGCAGACTGTAGAGGACTTGATGTCACAAGACTTGATGCTACAAGGAGCTCCCCATAAGTTCCTGCCATCCACTTTAGTTATAATGGATGCAATATCATCGGGGGCTGAAGAAGGACAAATTGTGTTGGCTCTATTTCTCCATCACTATGAAAAAGTAAGTCCGTGCTCCTTTTTTTCCTCTTTCAAATCTCTTGGCTCATCTACTTATCCATCCATTAATTACAGTAAGAGTAAGAGCCTCATAGTCTTAGTCTTCAGAAACAAATTGAAATCACACACACACACTTAACAATAACGTTATTTGCTGTAAGCTTGGAAATCTAATGGCAGAACATTTTCCTTAGCCATGACATGTGTGCTATAATAGAAAGGATGGTTAGGATTCTAATTCATGTTTAGGATGTAAAGGATAAACTATGTGCTGTACTACATGCTTCCTGTGTAATGTTGGGTGAACATTCAGCTTTCCAGGAGTGGTGCCTCCCTAAACTGAAAGCAATGCTGCTCCTCAGGAGCATTGTAAAGAAAAATAAAAAGATGCTCCATATCTATGGTACTATGGCTCTTAACGGTTGTTTTCACGTAACTATGGTGGATGAAGTTAATAACAGATCTGCCCAATGAAAAATGGGTGTGAAATCAACTGTCATCAGAATATTTTGCTCTCAGTGTGTAGGGAAACAATCCTGTTTGAACAACCAATGCATGGTCAAATATTAATTTCTGGAATTATCTGAAGACAGAGGAAAAGAGTAGAAGAAGGATTGGAATTAGGAACAACCGCTAGACAAAGAGGTACTTTAAAAACTTGAACAAAAGGCTTGATTCATCAAAAAAGAAGTGGCACCTTCTAGTTATAATTACTAGGGTAAAATAGAAAGCTATACTAAACATGTGGAGCCACGATCTATTACTTGAATTTCTGTTCTAGAAAGAGATCAAATTATTTCAACTACTCTTGCTCATGATGGCATTTTGAATGGAAGTCATATGACTTTCTCAGTAATGAGAGAATCAATGAACTATGGGAAAATTACACTGAGATTTGGATACTCCAGGCTTGCTTGTGACTGGGGAGATAAAATGTCAAGGAAACCAGAGGAAACAATCAATCTTTGTAAAAATTCAATGCGTATCTGGGGTCCTTGTTTGGCAAGTGTAGCAGCATCCTTACTGTTTACTTGAAATGAGAATGAAAAGAGAAAGAGATAAAGTATGAAGAAGTTCCTGGCTCTGCCTATCTTGACTCAGTGACATCACAGTTTGCTGCTAATGAAATTCATCAGATTATGGATTTACTGGAACTTTGAAAAAATAAAGGAGTGCTGTCATGATTATAGGTTTTTCTATGATTAAAAAAAACCTGATATCTAGGTTAACATCTTTGAAGCACTGAACTAGTGCTTAGCTTTACTAGAACCTGGGTAAACAGGAGTGTGAAGAGGAGATATTGGGTCATTCAGCCTTGCAACTGGTAAGCACCTGTAATTCTGATTGGAACTGCAGAAATTATGATCTTTCTACTGTTAGTACCTCTAGGTATTTCCACTGCAGCTGTTTCAATATTTTCAGTTTGTGGCCTAGACCCTGATGGTCAAATTTCCCTCACAGATACTCTCTGTAAGGTTATGATTTTAGGACATCAGTGTACTGCTAAAAGAATGTAATCAATCTCTACCAAATGAATGCAATTCTCATTCCATTCAGTGATCAAACTCAGAGAAACAAAACAATAGTAACTTGAAGGCTGAAACAAGAGAATATCACTACATTTATGAAGTTAAAACTCCTGGAAAATTAAAGGCATAAGGACTGCCTGATATGAAGCTAGAAAGATGGGCAGTGTCAGCTTGAAAATAATGAACTGGGGAGACATTCTCAGTTCATTTGGGTTCAAGGAGAATTGAAGGTAGTCAGGGTATTTGGGTTCCCTACTACATCTATTTATTAGTGATTAAAAAGAACAATAAACATTACTCAGAACAAGGTCACGTTCTCATATGCAACCTCTGCCTCTTACTCTCACCGAGTACCAACTTTTAGCTTATAGAAAAGGCAGATGAAAAAAGAAAAACCAATCCAACACTGTAGGTCTGGAGAAATCTTTGTGTTAAATACTTCAAGATAAACAGGGGCAAACCTGCTATTTCCCCTTGACTCATCAAGTTTTCTTTACCATCAAGGCCTCATATCCAAAAATGTAAATGCTGCTGTAAATAGATGCTCATTTACCCTCTCTGGAAAAGATGTCTGAAGTAGAGAAAAAAACTAAATCAAGAATTGGTTGAGGTTTATCTACCATGGTGAGTCAGAAACTGAGTGTTTCCTTCAGGAAGGGTTCCTTGTTCTTTACTAAATGTTGATACACTTTGAGTGCATAAAATGAAAGCAAAAGTTCAAAGAAAAGATATTTATTTTTTGTTGTTTTGTCATAGCACAGAAATTGATAAATTTTCATGAAAGCATAATATTGCAAAGCCTTATCTCTCTTTCTTTAGAAAAGAATATTCCTTCAGAAGTTATTCTTTTAGTCCTTCCTTTAATATTTTCATTTCTACTAGAGTTATAACAGGGCAGAGCTGTTGTCAAATGAGTCTAATGTATTAAAATTATATTCAAGATTCAATATTTTACTGTTTCTGCTTTCAAACTCTAACAACATCTATACCCAGCACCCTACTGGTAAATATATTTTCTTTGATCACTGCAACATTACTGATTTGAGTGATAAATATTACATCAACAGATACTTTCACTTTTGTTTGCTCAGTATGAGGTTTTCAAAAAGAAGACAATTCCTTTAAGGCCAAACAAATTTATTTTGTACTTGGTATTCTGCTTTTTATTTCGGGCTATGTTTTCATCAGTAAATGGGGTTTGCATCCACAATAGCAGGAACAGATGGAGCCAGTTGTACTTTTTCTGAAAGGGAACACATGTGGAGTATAAATAATTTTGGCTTACCAAAAATTGAAGGAATATAACTTAATGCCACAATTGTGTATTATAATGAAACTGCCTTTAATAATATTTGTTTCCCTTTTGTCCAAATGGAAGTAACTCAGGACTTCATGAGGAGATACAGATGATATAGAGTCAAGATTCACCATACAGTAAAACATTGCCTTACATTCCATATGGGTCCTCCTCTTTGAAATAAGGATAAAAGCAAAAACATATATTCTAAAGAAGGTAGTTCTCTTAGAGAATATTTGGGGCCCACATTTCAGAAGACTCACATCTCTGGCTCTCTTCGAGAGTATTTATACTATTACAGTAGTGCCTGCTAGCATCGGTCATGATCTGGATCTTTACAATGGAAATACAAAATAATAAATAAATAAATATATATAAAAAGACAATCCCTGATAAAAGCATTGATAATCTAAAGAAAAGCCGTATAACAGACAGACAATGATCTACATCAAAAGAGTGTGGACTTGACATGCAAAAAAATACGTTTTTGCCAAGAAATTCTAGACCAGCTGATCCCTGATGTCCCTTTCCACCTGGTATTCCATGATTGAAAAAAAGGGTGATTTCTGTAGGGCAACATTGCTCTCAGGGACTCAATAGGACTGTTTCATCTCTTTTGTATACATGGTACTAATGTAATAGTTGAATTTCCAGACTTCAGTTTCCAGTCTTGATATTTGAAGGGCAGAAACTCCAGTTTCACTCATACTCTGGTCCACAAGGTGTTGCAGGTATATCCATCTATTTGTTCTTGCTTTTGCCTGCTGAGTGTACACAAATACACTCAGCAGGCAAGCCTACATTCCTCCTCTTCCCTAGATGTCTTGCTGAGGTTTGTCATTGCCATTTCTGTCTGGGCTCTAGAAGGCAGATCACTGAAGCCTCATTTTTTCCATAATGATTAAAATATCTTTGTAACTAAAATGCTGAAAATATATTTTAGGACAGTTAGAATTCCCCAGATAAACAACAAAGAAAAAAAAACCAAAAACCAATGCAGTTGTGCTAAAATTACAAAAGAGGGTCTCTACAAAAATGAGGACACTTGTTAAAAAGAAGTCAAAAAAGTAGGTAAGAAAAAATTAAGCAGGTAACATAGAGACTTTTGAGGAACACTGCATGGAAAATGCAGTGCCTGTATACACCGTGTATTTCAATGGACTTGAGAAAAAGTAGGAATGTCTAAGGAACAAAGTTAAAACAGATCTTTTTTGAATTAAGCAGGTATTAATAAAAACCCCAGGAAAGTTGTATGAAGAAAATGAAGAAAATAGGAGGGATTCTAAGCTCGGGAAGACTAAAGAGGGGTAAATAAATGATCAGCCCTCTCCATGGAGGAAGGTCAACAGTGAAGTCCCATGGAAAGCTGTTCTTGCGCCTGGTGTTTAACAATTGTAACTGACCTGAAAAAGGGGATGTGTTGTGAGAAAGTTTGCTGACGATGCAGAGTTCTTTAGGGCAGAAAGGATGAAGTCCATTGTGACAAATTGCAGAAGGCCCTTACAAGATTCAGTCGCTGGATGAGAAAATGGCAGATAAAAATTAATATAGACAAATGCAAAACAATGTATGCGTAAACCAATTGTAGCCTCATATACAAAATGATAGATTCTGAACTCACTCCAGCCACTGGAGAATGAGACCGTAGGGCTGATAAATAATTCCTTGAATCCATCTGTTCAGCTTGAATCCGTAAATAAAAATATACAGAAACTATTGTCAGAGAAAGGAATAAAGAACGAACTAGAAGCTATCTACATAAAAACGTAGTTTGCCCCACATTGAGCACTGTGTGAACATGTTCAGGGAGCTCCGCTGAACACTACAGTGTCATGAATAACATGGACACCACATATAAAGGTCATCTGTTTGCTCTAATCTCCAGCACAACAGCTAGGGCCCATGAAATGAAGTCAGTGAGATATAGATTATTCACACAATTTACAAAATTCAGGAAAGGGAATTCTCAAAAGTGATTCCCAGATGAGAGCCTCAGTCTTCCTCTTGTCTTAGTTCCTTATGTGATCAGGGGAAAAATCAACTGTTATCTGTCAGCAATTAGTTCAGGGAATCTGAACTATATTTTCCAATTATTGAAACCAAAAACTAGACCTTGAAGCCAAAAATGCAAAGGACAGA
>JBCJKH010060875.1:0-19777 GCA_039877255.1 Loriculus beryllinus
TCCAACAGTTCCATGTCCTTTTTATGTTGAGGACACCAGAACTGCACACAATGCTCCAGGTGAGGTCTCACAAGAGCGGAGTAGAGGGGCAGGATCATCTCCTTCGACCTGCTGGTCACGCTCCTTTGGATGCAGCCCAGGATACGGTTGCTTTCTGGGCTCAAGAACACACTGCAGCCGGCTCATGTTCATTTTCTCATCGACCACCACCCCCAAGTCCTTCTCTGCAGGGCTGCTCTGAACCTCCCCCCTGCCCAACCTGTAGCTGTGCCTGGGATTGCTCCAACCCAGGTGTAGGACCTTGCACTTGGCATGGCTGAACTTCATAAGGTTGGCACCAGCCCACCTCACAAGCATGTCAAGGTCCCCCTGGATGCCATCCCTTCCCTACAGTGTATCAACCAAACCACACGTTTGTACCTCTACAAATATTCACCAAACTACTTGAATTTACACAATGAGAATGGCCATTTTCAGAGTATCCCCAGAATCCAAAGCATGACCTTTACCTGCCCGTAAAGGCTTATAGAGCTCATTGGATGGAGTTCTCTGCCAGCGCTCTTTGAATTTTGTTCGCAGGTCACTGTCTGTTGCTTCTTCTTCATCTAATAACCTTAGTGACTACAAGAGAAAAATGTTACATGCATTATATACTGTTCTAAACACGAAACAGATAGTGTTGAATATACATCCTTTATACATCCTTCATAAATATAATTTGCTAAACAAAAATCAGGCCTGAAAGGCACAAATCATACACATTTCTCTAGACTGCCTCCCTCCCCATGCCAACACTGAGAAACAAAACACTTGCAAAGGAACAGGCACATCTGACAGCATCGTTTTTGTATCGACTAAAAACTTGTATGACATGTTTTTGAAGTGCTAGTAAAGTTACAGGCATTTTGGTTAATTGTGAACTTTTCCTATTGCCACTTGAAGAGGAAAAAGTTCAGTGATGGTGTTTTTTAGCATCATTTTAATGTTAGCAGTTACTGAGCTTACTTACTTCATCTAAAATCTCTTTGTTTCTCTGTAGCAGTTCAGGCAGATCTTTGATCAGCTGATCAACAGTCTGAATTCCTCCCTGTTCAATCACAGACTTTGACTTGGTCAAAATAGACTGAGGCACAGTATCCCCAGACACATCTTCGATAGCAGCAGGAAGATTGAGGGAAGCCAACACACTGAAAAAGTCAACATGTTAAACAACAGCTTGTCTGTAGCTTTATCCTGTAAATAACACTGCTGTCCAAACAACCGCTCAGTCAACTAGAATGGAAACAGAGCATAATGTACTCCTGGACAGAAAACTCAGACTGAAAACTCTGTATTATTCCTAGCGTATACCTCACCAAAAACATGTTTCAAAGCTCTTAAAAAGCCAAACAAGCCCTAGTCTTTTAGCACTTACAAAACATGGCAAATGTTTTTAGCAGTAACTATATGGCAGATAGCCAAATGCCTTGAATTACATTCTTATCTTTCAGCTTGATATGATTTTTTATGATTATTTATTGTAAAGAACAATTTATTCTTTCTTTTGGCAGGGGAATATAATTTACTGAGTCACTAGTACAATCAAACTGGAATGAGAAATTCCTTCAAATTAATGCTACTGGAGCTTTTTTTGAGCAAGTGCCAAACTCTCAAAAATAAGAGAAGATTGAAGAAAATGAAAAACTATTTGTTCTTGATAAGCTTTCAGTCTTAACGTCTGCAGAAAAGTAGTTCTAAATACCACTATGGCTTAAGTTTGCCAGCCTACCATACAGTTATACAAAACTGCTGCTGTAATCTGGATGTCTGCAGGCTGCAAGGCAACTCATGTTCATAGTCTGTTCCACAGCTCCTCTGGAGAAACTTCACAAGAAGCCCTACTTACCCATTTGCCAGGTTTGTGGCTTCTCTCATCTGGGCTATTAACCTGTTCACTAGATCTGCCTTCCTCTGGTTATAAACACTCACAGACTGCTGAACTTGCAATGGAACCATCTTCTCAAACAGGTCTGCAATTAAAGTAGTATAAATTACTCAAGTTGCACCATGAAGGTAAAAGGACGTAAATATCTTCACAGCTCTGTTACTCAGGCTGTAGTACAGAGATTGATTTGAACAGCTTAAGATACTTTCCCCTACATCCCAGGATGTCTTAAAAACAGTGTTCTATTTCTACAGGTGTTCACGTTAGATTTCAGTTTTTAAGACTGAAATTAAGTTAGAAATAACTTAAAGGCATGGTACTTAAGGCAACTGTAGAATTACTAATCAGATTATTCTTAAGTCTTAATTTTTATTTGTGCTTCTTCAAAGGACCAAAATTAGAACAGGAAGGGAAGACCACTTTTCAGAACTCCCCTGTACAGCCAACAGACTAACACTATTTCAGCCTTACGGAAAGCCAGCAGCTAGGTTTGTTAAGGTGATACAATTTGATACTTTTCCCTTGTATTAGTGCTCTTTCTGAAATTAAAAAGGCTGGTTTAATATACAAAATACAGTTGCTGAGAAAATATGAGGAAAAATAAGAGAACACATTGCAGATGATGATCTTCAAGCTGTGGTTTATTCTTCACGTACTTCCATCATCAAGTAGTAGAACACCAAACTGGAAAAGACAAACCACACTCTCAAAACCACCACTGTAAACTCAATAGATTTCCAAAGTAGATGTTGACCTGGCACAAATGAACGCTGGTGGTGGCACCCAAGTGTCACAAGGTGACAGTAACCCTGTGCACTCTACACACTTCACTCACCAGTGAATTTCTGACTGAGTGGAACAACAACTGGAGTAGACTTTACAAGACTGGCTTTTCCAATGGACTCCAAATCTTTCAGGTCAGGAACCCGGTCATGGTAAATGAAGTCGTTGTCTTTCTTGGCGGCTGTAAGTGCACGGTTGATTTTGTCAACCAGATCTTTCACATTTATATATTCATCATAACGAGACGCCACCGTTTTCACTAAGTCTGCTGCATGCTAAAAGAGATTTTAAAATACAGTTACAATTAAAATAACTTTGCTTCTTCCTTTAATCTATGCTTAGTAAAACAGACGAGCTCCCCAGATAGCCAAGAAACTAACAATGATCAACTAACACATCAGATCAATATTATGTTCTTAGAAAATATTCTCCCCTCTTAAGTATCAAAAAGAAAAAAGGAGATTTTACTCATTAAAATAGCTCGTCAGGGAGAACAAACAAACAGGAAAATAAAAACAAACAAAAAGTAACCTAGTTAATATCTCACAACAGTTTTACTACAACTCCCCAAAGGAAAAAACAACAAACACCAAATCTTTAACTACTCAGCATGAAGGGATACTTCCTAGAATACGACATGAAAAAAAATCACGGTCACAAGCTAATTTACTATAGAACTTAACAATAATAGTGAATTTGATACAGCCAGACCTGTCATGGGTGAACACTAAAAAAACAAATTAAATACTAATATTCTATTACAGGGAAGTCCTAGGAGATCCGCAAAGCAGAATTAAACTCAAGAACAAACAGCACATACACCTACAACTATCACCCAGTAATACAGTCATAATGTAACTGCTATTAGAAGCTCATATAGGCACCTCATTGTCAGGTAAGCATATAAAATAAACCACATTCAAGGCTTCACTGTGCACCAAGTCAATAAATTCATAGTGGTAACTTTTAAAGGAGGACAGTCTTCTGCAAGTCTCCCAGCTCTCTGCCTATCAGTAAACAGATACTGCACACAGATCCTACAAGGTCAGCTGAAGCAGCATTTCTTTTTTACTTTATTTTTTTTTCCCCAAAGCATTTGAACAAACTAGTTAATTTTAGCCATTTTTCCCCCCGTTGTACTTAAGACCCTACTCATTACAACATCTGTAGCCAAATTCCTTTAGAAACCACACAGAGAGACAGAAATCTATGAAGTCTAAAAATACAACTGTTTGTATGCTTTTCAAAACTAACTCAGATTTAAATCAGGATTGCAGGAAAGGAGTTAAGTTTAACCAAGCAGACTTCTAATGCTATGGGGACTTAAGCAAATGTATTCCAAAATCTGTTATATTAGCTATACTGAGGTAAGATGCCTCTGCAAACATAAAAATGCAGACTTAACGTGTCAAGCAGCATCAAACTGTCCAAAAAACATTAAACCCCATCTTTACAAAGGCTGCAGGCACATCTCTCCTCTTTTTAGCTGCTGATGATTAAATTCATGTGAAAAGCACACTTTGCAGTTTTTGAGTATGTTTCACGCTTGGTTATTTGGATTTCAGTACTCTGAGCCAGCTTTTCAAGATATAAAGTCTTCCCACAGTATTCAGAGCAGAAAAATCCATTACCCACCTGTAACCTCCCAATTTCTTCACCAAATTTCTTCTGCTGTTTTGCCAGGATAGACTGATGATACTCTGCATTGGCCTGCATAATGCAGTGCTTTGCAGCCAGAACAGGAAACACCTCCTGGAAATAAAAATACTGACCAGGGGAAAGTCCAACCACATTAACCACCACAGACAACATGGGATGCAGGAAGAAAAAGGAAGAAGAAAAGGAAATTAGAATCACCCAATTAATGGTTTAGATAGGTTAAAATATTAGAGGCAAATGTCAGAGGCCATGGGACTTAGCATGGATTGAATCCATTCTTTTTTTGTTTTTCCTTGTTTTGATCTGTTGTTGCAAAATTCTGTGTGTCCATTATTTCAGATAAACTGTGATTTAAATTCAAGCCATGAAGTCGCAACATTTACTTCAAAGATTAGAAATGCATGCATGTATTAGAAAGGATAGTTGAAAGAACGCACCCAAACGGCCCTAAGACAAAGCCAAGACACAATGTTCTGAGAAGGTAGGGGGAGAATACAGTCCTTTGAGGAGTTTTTGTTTGGTTTGGTTGTTGAGTTTAATTTAAGAAAGCAATTTCACTTAAAACAGCAGATCTAGCAAGAAAGTAACTCTACAATTACAAAAGCAAAGAAGAAATAAAGAGACCAAGTAACTGTTGACATGGAAAGCAACTTAGAAATCATTTTTACACTTATGTAAATGGACTTATCTTTGCAGGAGTAATAACCAAGACAAGAAGAAAACATTATGATGCAGCCCATAGTATGGGCATGGTCTTTGATCAAGGATTTGGCCTTACTGTTTTATTTCTTAAATCCAGGTGCACTGGAAAACCACAGTGATGCTTTAAACACCTCAGTATAAAAAGATCTGCTTCTTCACAGGTGTGCAAACTTGCTGCAGCCCCAGAAATAGAAACAAATCAAAGTGGGTAAATGTGAAGGTGCGGGAGGCCTTACAACTGGAATCTGGCACATCGTATCAACCTCTATTTCATTTCACACTCCTGAACACTTGGCTGTTCTCAGAGCTGGTGTTAACTCATGGAGCCAGCAAACCTTACTATATCCTTTCACATAATCAGTTGACAGATTACTTTGCACCTGTAACAGGGAGCATTTCTGTGGCTTAGAATGGTCCACAACCAAAGACAAAGCAATGTCTTCATAATATCTCATTGCCTCTCAGATATCAGTCCCTGCCTATGGCAGGGGCGTTGAAATTGGACGATCTTAAGGTCCTTTCCATCCCTAAGTGTTCTATGACTCTATAAGACCAAAGTGAGAAATTGGCCCAATCCATAAAATGAAACAGAATGCATGAGAGAAAGTATGTGCATACAAAATCATCTAGCAAGCTGCAGCCAACCAAGATATCAACTTAACTTTGAAAAAAAACCCTCCCACCCCTCCAATACAACTGAAAAAGCCACTGACTGGCCTACAAAGGCATTTGTGTAAGGTACTGCTTCAGAATAAAAACACCTACTTTTACTTCAGCACAGTAGCCCTTACTCATATAGTTCCTAGCATTACCAAGATTCTATACTGCATTAGAAACCTGGGGGAGTTGGGGAAACATTACCTGACTTTTTTTTCCCAGAGGGAATAGAAATGCTTTCAGCAAATACTTTGGCAACTGTTTGACTAAGACTACATCTCAAATTATAGGACCAAACATCAACCACTTCCATTTGTCACTGGTAATAATATTTTCAGTATGTTTTCTGATTTATTTTTAGTAAACTTAGCATATATCATATCTTCTTTGGAACAAGAAAGACCTCTGCAATAGTTATCTTAAGAGTTTTGAAACCAGCTGCAAATCCAGAACAAGGGATGCTTCTCAGGGACATGCATAAAAAAAACACTATGGAAAACAACCTCCTCCTTAACTAGATACAGATTTCAAGAGTCCAAGAAAATCAAAAGTAAGTAAATCTTTTACATTTATAATACTGCATAACAGATTATTTTATGATCTGAATGTAATCGATACATTTGGTACATTGAAAACCTGCTCATTTTTGTTATACAGTACATATAAACAACGTGAAAAAATCATCCTTCTGCATCTTCCAAATCTAACAGCACTCAAATGAACACTCAGGACTAAACTGAAACACTTTACACGTATCAAGATTGGTTTGGGGTGGAGAAAGAGAAGAAGGCAGGCAGAAGAACAGAGGACACACACTGATTTCCAGTCATGCTTTTCATGAACAGGTAAGTGAACATTACCACTGTATTCACGCTGTCAACATGAGAGCAAATGTCACAAACACGTTGAGACTAGAAGCCAGTTAAGCCCCATTAGGAAGTGTTAGTTTGAAACCCAGGTTTAGTAAGGCATTAAGTGCTAAGAAAGCATCTCTAAACACCATCATAAACATTTCAAGTTCACTTTAAATGTGTTGCAAATAAACACACTTCATGTAGTAAGATTTTACTTAAACAAAAACCAAAACCCCCCACTCTCTTTTGCTTCCTAGATTCTTCACTCTATTTCAAATTACAGGTTCAGTTCCCTTAAATGTAGCAATGTCAGCTTTTCTTGAGGATACACTTCAACTGTATTTCATCAAGTACATTTGAACAGTTATTCACAATAACAGCATATCCCAGATTATTTCCATCAGAGTTACTAACCTTGGGCAAAGTGTCTTTATATTGACATTGCTTGTAAGCATCTCCATAGTAATCTGCAGCTTGATTAGCTAGTTTAGCTATGATACCATCTTTCATTTTATCTGAGGGAAGGGGAGAAAAAATAAAGAATGATTACCATCAGGTTTTACAAGCGACTTCAGGCAGCAACAACTGCATTCTGACAGTACAGCTTGGCATGATAACTCAAAAAGGTGGGATTCCATTCTTCGGCCCACATCCAAAGCAGTTTCCAGAGTTCCTACTTGCATCATGACACTGAAGGTTCAGGCAGAGGTACAAGAAAACTCTGGGCAGCTGCTGACATAAATAACCACAGCTCCTCCAAGTGATATCCACTACTTCATCAGAGCTGCATGTGCCTAAAGGCTGCGGTATTCCCTGCCTCACGTCCTCACCCTATTCCTGAAGCTAAAACTGTTAAAGCAGGAGCATGCTGGCTCTATCTTTATCTCCTTTCATAATCACCTCTGGCCTGCACTAGCAATTCAGCCTTCCAAGAGAGGGCAGGCTATCAATACAAATGTCAGCCATCCACTTGAAATAGCAACCGTTACAAACAAGCATCCTCCAATTCAGGTGACTTTCATGTACTGCCAGACTCATAAGCATGGAGCGGGGGAGGAAGGAGGCATATGAGGAGATTAGGACATCTGCAGAGTATGCTTAATTGCCAAAATTAAACCAAAAGAATTCCCAAGTGGTCGTTCCTGCATACTCACACATCTATCTACAGCACTTCAAGCATGAGCTATAATTGAATATATTTACCTCCTATGAGGTAAATGCCAGAAAGAGCTTTTCACTGTGGAACAGGATTTGGATAACAGAGGAAGGAGTCTGAGATTTAGCAAATCACTTCTTTGTTACAATGTTTCTGTCCAGTGCACTAAATACTTAATAAAGCCAAATAAAATCAAATTTTAATGTCCTTCTAGCCCCACCTAGTGTGTGGCAGCTGCATCCTCCTTCATAGAGCCTGAGCTTTAAGGAAGATACTTACATATTAACTACATTTCCCTTAACAAAGTAAATGTTAAAAGAGACTCATTTCTCATGCGGACAGCTCCAAATAGATCTTTTGCAATCAGACACTTTAGTTCTATTCATATAACTTTAAAATATCACAGCTACAACCCAAGCCTTGAGATGGAATAGCCATCACACGCAGACTTCAAGACACTTAAAGAAAGCATTAAGAAAGGCTCAGAAATTAAAGAACTGAGGTGTAGTCATGCAGTGGAGTTAGATATCTCCGGCTAATTTGGGTTTTGCCAAAAACTTCCACTTGTGAATAAACTTTGGTTCTACCACAAATACTAACACAAATCAGCTAGCAAGCTGCTAAATGGTCCCACACAAGAGCAACCAAAAGATTGCAACTAAGGTAAATAGTCAACACAGCAAGAAGCTAAATCTGAGTTTTGAGATCAAAATTTGAAGCATTTCCCCTTGAAAACTAGGCTGCTGACATTAATCACACTGTCAAACATGATTCCTCACAAAACTTCTTTCCTGCCAAGGGAAAAAACCTCTACATGTGGCAATACCTACAGCCTCCATAACCAGATGATTATTAACCGTACTGTTCTACCACTGGCAAACCTGTCGTCTTGGGAGCAGACACAAAAATCTTCATTTCATTGGGCACACATGGTTTGGAACCAGTTTTACTTTGTCTTTTTCATGCTTGGGTAAGAAGAATCCAGGTGACAGACAGATCTATTACCCATGCAAAATGAGGTTAAGCACCTGTTTCTGCCCTGAAGAAAGTTCCAAGCATTTGTTACACAAATTTATTTCAAAGCAATGTCCAAACAGCCAGAGACGAAAATAGTACCAGCAGAATGATAAAGAATATAAACTTAATTTATCAGTTGGCTGGAGAACAAGAGTTTCTCTTTGAGATTCTCCTGAAGGCAGTAAGGCCACAAGAATTTTTCAAGGATCTTCCCTGTGAAGAGATGAAACACCCAAGTTAACCCGTCTTTCTCCACTACAGTCCAAACAGGGCAGAGAAAGAGCAGTTGACGGTCCATCACACATGACCTCTATGTCCTTAGTTTTACTTTTAGGTATCTGTAATTTCTAGATGCACAACCTCTTGTAAATACAGACAGAAAAGCAGAAGAGGGAAGAGAAAAAGATCTTGTACCAAAGACTGGACTGTCCCACAGGAAAACTCTTTCAAGCCTATGTTCTTTAGCAGTTGTATTAGAACACGCAGCCTCTGAAACATCATTTCACAGTCACCCTTTAACAGTTAGGGACATCATTTTTTGTTCTACCTGCAGAACTTCATTTTACAAGATAAACTGAGCATACCCAAAGTTAGACTTGGTCAGAGTTCCTCTGTCAAAATGACGAGCAAACAGATTTTGTTTCCCCTAAACTCTTAGGACCTTTCCTTTCTTTCCTAGTACAGTCATTTCTTTCTAAATTCTCAAGAAATCCTTTCTCAGACAGGGGAGGAGGGGGGAATAGTGGCAAAACCCCTATGAACTATTTCTAGTACTCTCAGTTCTTTTAGAGAATGTCTTGTTCTCAAGGGGGGAAAAGGAAAAAAACATAAACCCACAAAATCCTTTCTAACTATGGAGACTAACGGATTTGGACATAGAAAGGAAAGGCAGATAGGAAAACTGCACTGTGAGGTGAACCTTTAGACAGAAGTGGCACCTGTAGTTTGCCTTTAATGCCCTGCAAGGGTGTGGGGGGAGGAAATGCAGTAAAGGCAAAACTAACTTCTGAAAGGCCCTTTACAATCTCTTAATAACTTGACACACTTGTTTTTGTGGAAGCTGTAATGAGCACATGAACATACACACTGAAGACTGAGATATACCTCTTGTAGCTTTCAAGAAAAAGACTTCTTGGGCTTGAGCCAACATTATAAGACTGAGAGTTCCAACTGTGTCTGGAGAGATGTCCACTGTAGGTTCTCGATTCAACGCTGACAAAACAGTGTCTTTAATGTGTTGGAAAGCACCACTTGCAAACTAAGTAAAACAAAATGATACATTATCATCCATGTTTCTCTCCTACAAATATAATATATAAAACAATTTAAAAAAAGAGCTTTTTTGGAGTACAGTCTCTTATTTATTGTTTAGCCATTAAATAATTCCTTGTTCTTGGAACCACTTACTCCGGTACAGTTATCAAGATGGAATATAAGGAAAGGTATATTGGTTACACCTAACAACATAAGAACATGGACATTTTAATGCATACCATGAAGAAAGACATTATTACTGTAAAACTTACTAGAACTAAAACTTATACTAGCTAAAATTATTAAATCTTAAGCTGAAGGTTAAAAGTTACCAACATGCTTGGGGAAAGGATTCTAGGGGATTAAATTCTTCCAAGCTGGCAAGTAAGTACTTAGCCAACTGCCTTTGCAATTAAGAGGGAAAAAATATGTATATATGTTTATGTATGGGTATATATAGCTTTAGAATTGAGAGACACATATTTGATGTTCTAAGATTCATTATTCTGAATTCCTAAGCATAAGCATGGAGCTCTGTACCTGATAATGCTTAGCTGCAGCTTTTAGTCCTTCATCATTATCTAGATTCTGTTCTGCTGCAATCTGGCTTGCCAGCGCTCCACAGTTGAACAAAACACAGGTCTTCTCATACCCCAAACTTGCCAGAGCTGCAATCAAGACGGACAGTTACCCATAGTGTTAAGGCCATAAACCTCAGTAGTCAGGCACCTATAGATGAGGCCAATGCTACTGATATCTTTACTTGAGGTATCAACAGTTTCAAGCCAAAGCAACAAAAAACAAGCAAACAACCCCAGTCATACTGAACTTTTAATGTTTGAAGACATCCTCATTAGGAAAGCTTTACGAAGTCTATGTAGTACTTGCACAAAATGTTTAATGTGAGGAACTACACTGAGTGACGCAAAGCATAAACGCGGCAGTATAAAAACTCTTACAATACAGAAAATAACTTGAAAGTCTAACTCAAGTGCAGCTTTTTGCTCCTGAAGATACAGAAACACAAAGACTACTGAAGGATAATCTCAAATATGAACTTGTATGCCTTAGCCAATTTACAATAACTGCTCTATTACATGCTCTTACTGCATCCGGAATGCAAGATTAACTACCCTTCTCTCATTGAGGCCAAAGACTTTTGCATGCTCTTGTGTTACTGTTTATTGCAACGCAGGGAATTTTACACCTCTCAAAGCTATCGTTTCAGATTGAAAATGCTGACAAATATCTTGGTTATGCATGTAATGAAGCAGCTAAGGATTTACTTAATTAAAACTTGTGCTCACTAGACAGCAATGTAGCCTGTTCAGGCTTGACTCCTGTAGTACTTTGCAATCCCACAGGATGGAGCCCACACTTCTAGAAACAGTAATACTTGAACAGGAACCGTTTTGAACCTATTAACTGCTTTCAAAGGTTATTTGCCAAATGCAAGCACCGGTAAATCTGAAGACTGCAGATATGTACAACTGTTAAAAGTGTTTAGATGCTTGTCTTTTCGAACACAGAAAACTCAGCTAGTGAATTTCAATTTCCCAAACCCACATACAACTTCTAAAGTTACCCTTAAACCAACGAAGTACTATAAGGGCACATTTGGTTTATTTCACTAACATCCAGTCTCCTTACACAGCTACAGATTTATCCAACAGATCTCTGAAGTTTCTATGTTAGTAACCTGCACCAAATTTTCAGGCAAGCAGCCGTAAATCTGGCATGCCAATCTCCCTGTTGTGTTTCTGAGTGAAAAGTGTCATACAGGCACTGTATTTCTGCAAGATAATAGTAATTTATCTAGCTCATCTCTTTTCTGTAGTTTATTTTTCCAGATTTTTTTCTACGATGATCTTGTGCAACTAAATACATCATCCAAAAGACTGAAACAAACACAAGAAAGGAAAGAAAATATGGCTTTAAAGTTTCTGAAGCGCAGAATCATTTTATACGCAGAATTACTTTGCACCCTGAATTGCATCTCAAGTCTGATTTACAGTAAGCACAGCTGTTTAGTAATATATATTTTCCTCAGACTCATCTGTTTATAGCTCTACCTATTAACTTAAGACAACATATTTCAGATTACATGCCATGCTGTGAACTGGGTCACTTTTCAAGCAGCCCTAGTATCTGTCAGTTACCTTTGTGATACAGACTTGGGATTCAGTGGGAGCTGGGAAGAAAACAGTTTGCCATAACAGCAAGAACCAGAGCTCTCAAGTCACAGCCCTGTATCTCATCTGCATGGAAGTTTTAAACCAAATTTCAATCGGGGTATAGGAATGAGGAACAATGACACAAACTGAACAGCTCCTCGCTTAATTCAGAAGGATTTAGTCTCAGTTTCTCCACTGACAATTATTCCAAATCCATTTAATGATGCAGAATTGTCCCTATATGACTAGAACGAATCATAGACTCAAAACTCCTTAGGTTTGCAAGAAACAAGGGCTTTTTCCTTTCCAAGCATTCAAATCTGCACGAAAATACTGTATAAAGAAGTAGTAGGAAAATCTTTTCAGGGCACTGTAAGATCCTTCCATTCTCTTGAACAAAATGTGCTGTCAGACTAGGTTATTGAAGCCAGCTACCACCACCTCCCTTCTTCTGGAAGGGACTCACCCACTCCCAAGCACATCTCATGAGGATCTTATTCATGTAGAGGAGTAAGAGCTGGATTACCAAAACCTACTACTATGAAACTTTATGTTTACTTGAACAATTTTGATTAATGTCAGCTGGGGCTGCTCTCAGAAGACATCTGAGGAGCAGACAGCATAACTATTATCAGATTGCACATCTGTTTGTGCCTCTGGAAAAACCAATATTGAATCTCAATTTTATACAAATTCCTTGCATTTATTCATTACCAGTGCTGACGTGATTAATCTGTTATCAATATAGTTGACATCATTTGAAAGCTATGTTGAGAATACTAGAAAGACTATTAACATCTCAGTGATATCAACTCATTCTCAAACTTTAATATCCTGAACACTTGCACCTTCAGTACATTCACATACCCAACTTGGCAGATCCTCCAAAAAGTGATCCTTTATCAAAAGCATCTTTCCATGTGAATGTTACACAGACCTGAAAGTTGTGAAAAAGAAAGATTTCAATTTAATATTTCGATTTAATATTTCAATTTAATATTTCGATTTAATAATTTAATCAGAAAATATCCAAATTTCACATATTTATCCTTTTATCCTCTAATTGTGTTAAACACTTCATTCACTTGTAGCACAACAAATATTCTGGAGGTTTCAGAAAATCATTAAGGATTATTGAAGAAAGAAAATTTACCTTTTTTCCTTTAAGTTTGCTCAAAATATTTCAAGCAGAACAGACAGAAATGCTCAAAATAATCTCTGAGCTCTGCTCATATTCTGAGTGACAGATAAATTTCTTTCCAAATCCAGATATTCCTCTCCCAGTAAGTCTGATGGTCTGGTATAGTCACAACTAAGGGAAATCACCAAACCAGGCAGTTCCCACTGTTCCAAACTGGTAGCATATTTGGAGCTGGTTTGTAATACCAGAATTCACTAATTTTTTTAACATTATCAGGAAATGCACTTAGGAAAGACAATTCAGGTAAGACCAGCGTGGTTTATGGTACAGGTCCAGTGTGTATTTCATAGGCAATGCAAGTACTACAAAGAATCTGCTCAAGGTTCCACAACTTAATTCCAAAGAAAAGATACTTCTTTTTCTACCAAAACACAGGAGCCTATAGATCTATTCCAGTCTCCACCTGAGGAACACTCCAATGGTCAAGAGTTAAGCTAAATTTCTCCTTAGATATAGAGTTCTGAAGAAATATGGTAGGAAAAAAAAGAACAACTTAATTTTTAGATAGATACAATGTTCATTATGACATTTGAACAGATGTAGATGCAGAGGCAGGAATAAAGAGGTAAGCTCTTAAGCAGCTTATTCTGTTAGGTGTTGTGAATAAAACACCTGTACTGCTTCAAAAATCATCCATTACGTAAGGTTTTCCCATAGAACTTAAATTTTTAAAAGCCTTTAGAACACAGTATGAAAAAGACTTCTTGGAAAAAGGAGGGTTGAAGAGTAATCAGCACAGCACAACTCTTTCCAACCACTAGCCAGAGTCAAAACGTCTCCAAATCTGTAAAATGAAGATAATTATGGCCATCAGAGGTGACATTTCAGTATAGTATGTGAGCACTGGCTAGAAAATGAAAAAAGATTAGGAAATAAAGGCTCAAAGAGATTAAATGCCTTGGCCCACAGCGGTACTGCTCAGCGGATTAGGTATAGGCTTGGATGTCATACATTGTAGGTTCTGTGATTCTTGATAAGTCTTCTTACCTGATTTTCAGAGAATGGAAACTTTGGTTCAATTGAACACAGCTGATCATAGTATCTACAAAAAATAAAAGAGAAAAGCTATTAGAAAAATCAAATCAAGAGTTTTGTTTCTTACACTGGCATGTAAAGAAAAGGGTGTAAAAATCCCACACAGAAATTGTGAAGCTCATTCATAACTATGGAGGATCTGCAGGACAGGCAGAAATTCTGCCTGAAGAGATGGTTTTTGGCAGAGAAGAAGTTCAGTAGGAGGCAATCTTTCACAGATAAGGTGAAACCGTGTCTCAGCCAGAAGTATAAAAGTATCACAGACGAAGCTGACCCATTCCACTTGCTGATGGAGGGTGGATTAGAAAAAAAACGGCATGCCAATGAGTCCCTGGATATGTACAGAAAGGCAAAGAGTACATCAGACATTGTGTCATGCTGCAACAGTAAATTAAGTACAGCATTTAACATAATGTTAACAAGCTACACCGCACTCTCTTGATCTGAACAATTTCTGACCCATCTGTTTAAACTTCTGTGTCTCTGAAATAGATGCCATTGCTTTGCACAGTATCAGCTGGACAGCCTAGTCCTTGATTACTTGATCCTTTACTTGTAAGCCTAGTTTTCATTATACTGTAGTAGTCACAGTGAATTAAAACGTTTTCTGTGCCAATATTTTGTCTATTCCTAGTGAAAGATGTTTGGGAAAGAATGCCCAAAAGATAACACAGCAAGTATAGTACAAGTACCTCTTGTTAAACATGACAAGCTGGATACAGAACAGGGTACCTTTAAACTGCCTACTGCTGAGAATAGGTAACATGTAAAGCCTGTTTCCTACGCTATCCTTGTAACACTCGCCATACAGGCATACACCCAACATTACACTGGTCAAATTCCTTTTTTACAAATTCAGTTTCCCAATATACAAAACACATTGTAGTAATGAGTTTCACAGTCTGTGAAACAGGGTTAACATTGTTCCCATCTCCTTACATTACATTATTAAATATCAATCACTATCGATCTAGACATGAAGCAGATGTACAAGGTGTATGTTGTTCTACAGGCAATAAATGTTTAAAAAGACAAGAAGCACTTTTAGAAGTCAAATACAACTGTAAAAATAATGTTAGCATATTCTTCAGTGGCTTACATCTGCCAGCGTACATAATACTACAGGTTTCCACTTCAGCCACTGCAATTTAAGATACAATATATAATATATTAAGCCTAATCAAAAGCTACAGTAATCTGCAGCAGTAACCAAACAGGACTTAAGCTAACAACTGAGTTGAAAGAAGTTGCTCCTAAGGTTAAAAAGAAAAAAGGCTGCAGATACTTACTGTAAAGGCAGTTTAATCAAGATTAACTTCTAATAGCTTACCAAGTACGTACAAAGTATAGTTAAACTCCTAGTACTGAAGATCCCTGCAAATTTAAACACCCTTCACTGCCTTCAGCTGGTTTCAACACAGTTCTCATGTGCTATCACAAAGAAAATGAGACTTTCCATGCTTCCTCCTCCTGCCTCAACTTAATTTGTTAACCAAAAGCCACTAATAAAGCCAAGTTGTCTTCCCACATTCCACAATTACCCTGCCCTCACCTGCCAAGAGGGGAGAGCCAAGAAGCAAAGCTTGCCATATGTCAGTGTGAAGCTGGGGGCACCTAAGCCATTTGCAGCAGACTGTTCTTTGTATGCTAACAGAACCACAAAGAAAATAAGCAAAGGTGGTATAGGCTCCTTGCAAACATGTACATTGCTGCATTTAGCATCAATGAACACCAGTAACACTGGACTTTTTGTCTGGTTGGTTTTAAACAAGTTTAAAACTTAGGTTCCTGTATTTGTTACTCCTTTAAGTATGTGATGTCATTTCTTTTTATTAAGGAACTTGACATTCTATTTAGGATTTGAGAGCTCTTTAAAACTGGGGAGATAAAAAAACCCTAAAATCATTTAGCTTAGTAGATTAGCATATATAAATATAATGGAATACACAGACTGAACACATAAAATGTCAAACAAAGATGTTAATCACAGCAGCTGAAAACTAGCCATACAGAGAAATAAATATTGAAGGAAAGGCCACCATCAGATGCACAAGTCAGTTACACACTGAAAGATGATGGTAAACATAAAGGTGTCATTTAAAAACATTTACAGTAATCTAGCTTCCATACACAAATAACAGAAGTTGCCATGCAACATAGATGAGTGTTGAGTGGCTGTGCCAGTGATGCAGAGAGCCATGCAAACATCACCTACCTGAGTTCTAACAGTTATCAACAAGTGGGCAGAGGTCAGCAACACAGATCTACTTCTCAAAGACAACAATTTCTCAGCAAAACAGGCATTACACACTCCTAAATGCTAGTAAAAATGAGTTATAGCACTCAAGTTGGAAGTCAAGGTTTAAATTAGAATTTAATTAAAATATATGTATTACATTAAAATCCTCAAATCCTGTTCCTCTTTCCAAGAATCATAAAGTAAAATCTCCTTCAAAAAACATAAAAGAGACCAAGATCCCTCCTTGCTTTTCTAGATAAAAACAGGAGTCCTGAATCCCAGCTGGAAACCAGAACTACAACAGTCAGCCCTCAAGAGATTCTGACTGTTTAAAATAAAACTACAGAGTCTCTTTTTCTCATTTTTCCTGTTTTTAAAAGGACTACAAGAATTGCTGATAAAATTAAACTACCACCACCACCCCATCACTCCAGAAAAAGGAAATGAACTCCAGGCTACCTTTAAAATTAAAAAAGGCAGCAAGGAATCCCTTCGAGACGTAATTATAATAATAAGAAGAAAAAAACAGAACACCAAAACCCACAACACTAAATCAAATCTGCTATGACAGCATTTAAGGAGAAACATCTGTACCAAGTTCACCTATATCACCTTCAGAGCACTCAGATTCCCACTAAACAAAGAAAGCTTAGAAGCAGGCTGAGGTCTCTCCTAGTTGCACTGTGTCCCTTTTCACTGGGTATCTCAAATACCTGGCCAAGAGAAGCATTTGCACCCAGCAGTCAAACACAAGCACACCATGCGCTTCCAAAGCTCTATTGGTTCCTGTTCACCTGGGAAATGGGACTGCAACCAAGCCCGTATCTTACTGCACATAAAAGAAATGTGCAGTAACCAATCAGCAAAATGAGGCTTCTAAAGATTACAAAATTGTGGGCAAATCCTGGATTAATTAGCAGAAGATTAAGGCCTCATTTCTTAACAGTTAGTGGTCTACAGTGCCCTACAAGGCATTATGGTCTATAAAAAGCTGCAAAGAAGTAAATAGATGCAAGAGGCATCCACATTTCAATTGATTCTTCCAACCTTACTTCACTAACCAGTTGCAAACTCCAGCTTGAAAGAAAATCTTCCTAAGGCTGTTACTTAAACGTGACTGAGTACAACCCTTAAACAGCAACATGAAATCCTGGAGGTTGGAAAGTTAAGGGAATTGTCAGGAGAAATGCAGGGTGCTCAGACACACTCTTAGCCATAAGCTCAGCTGGATACTCCACACTTCAGGTGTGCAGACAGTCTGACTTTTTAAACTGCATCTTACAGAGTCTTAACAGAATTTATGTCAGAGTATTCTTATAGAATAAGAACAAACATCTTTCAGCAGCTGCAACATAAATTGTCAGACAGGAGCAAACCACTCACACCTTGTTAGAGATACAGGAAAACAGACATCTGATCAGTTTCTCTAATTAACAGTTAATTCAGACCCTCATCTTATTTCACTCCCACTGTAAAGTGAACAAGTATTCACAAAGGATACAATTTAAAATGCAGGTGCTTTATCAGAGGAGCTTCTGTGCAGCAGAGGACTGCATGTGGAAATGACTCAAAGGAAAACTGGTAATTATGCAATTGCAAGTGGTTTCCCCTCATTATTCAGAGAGTAAACCTGAGCTGAAGCTGCATACTGTGGCTTGAATTAATGACCTGCTGGCCCTCAGAGACAGAGGTCCCACTCAGCCCTTTGCTTTTCAGCAACACTACTTTGATCCGGTTTTGCACTAGCTCTGATGTTCATCTGACCGTCCACTGAACTCATTCAAGTAGCTCACTTGTCAGAATGCCATGTACACCTTCTGTCTCCTAGAAATGGTTCAAGAGAAAGACCACAACTGAAAAGAGGGCAATTTAAACATGGTAGATAAGGTGAAGCCATACAACATGCCTGGGCCAAACAGGCGTTTCTGCTAGAAACTAATGACAAACTGATGGGCTCCATCAGCAAAGGAAGCTCAACTCCAGCATTCAAAGGAAGACAACATGCCCTTCAATTTGGGCAGCAGAGTCCCTCCCTCACTTCACAGAAACTCCCCATTTCCCTGACCTTCAACAGGCATACACAGCAGGACCTTCAAACGCATATGCAGTAATAAACAGGAGTAGAACAGGAAACTGAGATACTGTAAAACAAGATTAGTGCAACCACAGCTTTTATAGCCCAAACACCCAATGCAGTGTTGATAAGCTCAAAAAACATCAGCAATTCATTTTACAAATCTTGCTTTCTTTTCAATAAGTCACTTGTTCCTTTTCCATTTCTCTTCAAGTTGGTAAACAAGAAAATTGACTGAACACCAAATGCATTTGTACTTGCTCATGCTATTACAGAGATGTCTCCCTCTGCAAGAAAATCTCTCTTTTTTCCTTCTTAAAAAAAAAAAAAGAGATGAAGTTGCTGTCACTATGTAAAAATTCATTTTCTGGTAGTACAAGTCTTTGCTCCAAGTTCTGCAAATAAAAGTGTGTACTTAGTATGACTCCAGCAAATGAGTCACAGTAGCATCAGTGAGTGGCTGAGCTACAAGAAATGGGCTCAAAATATTTCCAACACAGAGAAACAGCTCAGCAGTATTACCACAGCAATACCGCAATCCATCAATGTCCTACAGAGATAGGAAAGAGTGCTTTTGTAGGTGACAGGGCAGTTAGCCCTAAAGTATGCTTCATGCATATACCAGGTAAAAGGCAAAGATTAACCTTAATGCCCCTCTAACCTATGACAATTCCAGCACAACACGGGCACCAGTAAGTTTCCCAAGTACAAACTAAGTGTGCTAAGGAGAAAATAAGGCCGTGACTTCACAAATACATTAAGAACACAGGAACAGGAAGGAAAACAGAGTAAATAAATAAATAAGCAAATAAATAACTAAATAGAGCTGTCAGCTATAACCACAAAACGTTAAATAAAAGGCACACCTACTCTCTCCTTAAAAGCTAGCCAGTCTATCTGTCCTTTCTACCTAGACTCAGCGGCGACGGGCTGATTACAAACACAAGCAGGGGAAGTTAGCCGGGACAAGGCCTATTAGCCGCGCTCCGCTGCCTCCGCCACCTCTCAACACCCGAGAGGCTCGGGCCCGCGGCGGGGAGGCAAGCGG
>JBCJKH010060876.1:0-16843 GCA_039877255.1 Loriculus beryllinus
TGGCAGTGTTCAAGGCCAGGTTGGATGGGGCTTGGAGCAACCTGCTCTAGTGGAAGGTGTCCCTGCCTATGGCAGGGAAGTGGAACTGATGACCTTTAACCCAAACCATTCTGTGATATATAAAGCTTATCCAGGGTGAAGGGAAGGAGCAGGGAATGTATCTGCAGGTAACTGTGACTTGGAGCCACTTTCAGTGACAAGGAGTTGGCAGCTTTATACCCTTAAGTTCAGCCATCCAGAAGGAAGACATTGTTATGGCCAATACCAAGGAGCTGTCAGAATTCATCACCACAATCAAATACTTACAAGTGTTGGTATGTACCACTACAGATTGTTAAGGCAGGTTTGGCCCTGGCATTATTTGGAGGATGTCAGAAGTTTGTAGATGACAAGAACAGAATCCCAGTGCGAGGAGATCCACATGTTCTGGTTGTTGGAGATCCAGGATTGGGAAAAAGTCAAATGTTGCAAGTAAGGCTTGATTTACTTCCGTTGTGCTATTGTATTTTTCTCCAATTCTCTGTTATCTTGACTTCTTGTAAGCATGTTAGGATAGCTGTGCCAAGACCAAAGGGTTGCTTGGGTCTGGCTACAGCTATCTTTTAATGTAGGACACCTCAAATATGTGATAGAACCCAAGGGGCGGTCCTCTGCTGTCCTCTCCTTCCAGGGAGCTTGCCGAAGGGGTCAGGCCTGTTAAAACTCTTACCAAAGCAGGTATACTTGGTCAAGCCTGTGAGTTTTCAAGTATAGATTTGCTGTCCTGCCCTTATATAGTTGAGGTTTATCCCAGTGAAGAGTTTTACTCCTTCCTAACTTTATTTTGCAATGGACTAGCTAAATGAAGAAGGTACATGCCTGGAACTAATGCAGTTTAAAATATGTTATTCACTTTCTATGAGGTTTACCTCCATTCTCTTACCTGCTATGTTGCTAGCACAGATCTTGGCTTTTTGGGGAAAGAGACCTGCTGCTGCATTTGGGTTTTAATCTTGGTGGACATTTCTGCATGGCTGTGATAAAATCTGTTAGTAATAGATTTTTTTAATCTTAAACCAAATGGTTCTAAAGCTCCATGTCTTTACTGTGAAGTGACAGAGGGACAGAGTTCACCTGGACTTGCAGTACCTCATTTAAAAAGTCAGTCTTTCTAATGTGGACCTGTTATGTTAGGATACAACTTGCAGTAACTGAAAGTGATGGATTTGTATGCAAGCATCTCAACAAACAAATTTCTCAGTTATTTTTTTCATTGAGTGGGGACTCTCTGCATACAGCAGGTGATTTGTTTTTCCATACTGTTACGAAACAGCTGAATGCCATTCAAGAAAAGCTAGTAATCTGTTCCTCAGCTAAGACCCTGAGGCAAGGCTCCTCTGTCATCACTGTGACAGGAAAAAAAATCCCAAGGAGAAAAGCAAAGTTGTGTAAAGAGCCAGGGCTTTCTGTCTGGTTGGGTGCTTGGGGTTTTTTATGTCGTACTTGGTGCCTGTCATATATGTGGTACTGAACAAAACACTTTGAGTATTCTCTTTTAAATAAAACAGGTACCCAAAGCTGTAGCTATTTACTGGGAGAATCCAGTTAGAACTGTATTCTAGGCGAATTGAACTGCAGTGTGTCAGTGTTCAAGCTTACCATGCTTTGCTTTTCTAGCTCATATTTCAAATTGCAGGCTGCTTTCTGGATGCTAACGACATACAAAAGACTAGACTGTCCTTTATCCCCTAGTTGTGGGAAGAACTATGCATGCTTCTGAAGCAGCCAGCATGTTGGGCACCAGGACAAGATATTCCTCTGAATAGACCTTGGGGTCTGAAGACACAGAAACTATGTATCTACAGTTCTGTGACAGATATCAAGTGCTATGCCCAAGGTCCTAGCAGTTTTGATAACACAGTAGACATGGTTGTGCTGAAAGTCTTGTGATCAAAGTTATTCCTACTGTTTTGCAGAAGTAACACCTTGCAACCCCAAAAGACATACAACTTTAGTACTGGACCATGTTAAAGAGAAAGATACATAAATTTGTGTTTTCTTTAAATTGTTTCTCTAGAATAAGGCTTATGAATTTCTTCATCTGGCAGAGGGAAAAAGTACTTATTTCTCTTCTAGGCAGTGTGCAATGTTGCTCCTCGAGGTGTGTATGTCTGTGGTAACACTTCCACCAGCTCTGGCCTGACTGTTACACTGTCTAGAGATGGTGCTTCTGGAGATTTTGCCTTAGAAGCTGGTGCTTTAGTGCTTGGAGATCAAGGTAATTCATGTAATGCTACAGGGTTTGTATGACTGTATGTGGGGGGTGAGTGTATATGCTACTGAGTATAAAATTACCTACAGTGTTTGCATAACTGTGGACTAAAAATGTAAATTTGAAGTATGATATTGGTTTTCCACACTTGAGAAGGTCTGAGCCTTTCCAGTGACTTCTCTAGAGGTGGTTCCTGCTTTCTTAGGGATTAGGAGGTATATGAAACTGGTGTTCTGCAATTCACAAGCCAGCCTCACTGTGGGCAAAGAACTAGGACTTCTTTTTGAGAAATCTCTGACTTAATGGCAGCTGCTGGACTCCTACTGGCTTTGAAAAACAGCTGCTTACAAAATGTCATCTATTTATATTCTTAAAAGGTTTGTTTTGCTATCTTAATCAAGTGTGATCAAGACACTGTTTTCACAAGCCAGACCAACTGCATAATGGTTCACCTACATCACCATGAAATGAAAAGAATCCTTGCTGAAATTGGTACTTGGTCCGATGTCTCCTGCAGTCCCTAAGACTCTACGTTGGGCTTCTGATGTAGCATTGGATTGTAACATACACTCACTCATCCATCAGTTAATGCATTCTGTAATAAGTCTTTGCCCTGTTGTTAATTGCTTCCAGGAATTTGTGGAATAGATGAATTTGATAAGATGGGAAACCAGCATCAGGCTTTGTTGGAAGCCATGGAACAGCAAAGCATCAGCCTTGCCAAAGCTGGCATTGTTTGCAGTCTGCCAGCTCGGACATCTATTGTTGCTGCAGCAAACCCCGTTGGAGGACATTATAACAAAGCCAAAACCGTGTCTGAGAACTTAAAGTGAGCACTTTCTGAAATGCTGTTTATATAGTTCACTGTCAGGAGCAGATGTTTATAATAGTCTTGTAGCTTGTATATAACTGCTTTCTAGTTTCCTGGAGCTTGAACACAAACTTACTGTAATAACTCATTTTCATGGCTTTTGAGAGAGAAAATGCTGTTCTACTTCATTCTGAATAATGGGACAAGATTTTTTTTACGTGTATTTGAAGTAGAGCAGAGTTCCTTCTTTATGAGCATTGTGATTTTCTTGTCTCTGCTCCAGAATGGGGAGTGCTTTGCTGTCGAGATTTGATCTAGTTTTCATTTTGCTGGACACCCCAAATGAAGACCACGATCACTTGCTGTCTGAGCACGTGATGGCAATCCGTGCTGGAAAGCAGGCAGCGTGCAGCAGCGCTGTTGTGACACGCACCAACACACAGGATCGCTCTATTCTTGAAGCCACTTCAGATCGACCCCTGCTAGAAAGACTAAAGGTAGGACTTGTCCTGTGACTGTTGCTGTGCCCCTTCCTGTGATGCTCTTGGCGCTGGGAGCTGGGCAAGGCTGACTTGCTGGATGCCCTCAGTCTCCCACTCTCATTCTTCTCATGATAATTTGCTCTGCAGTAAAGCAACATTTAAGGCTCCAGGCGCCAGTTCCTAATAATTGTCCGTTGTAGCTAATGTTACCCACCCTGCTGGAGCTGTTAGATGTGCCTAAGCCATCTTCATCTCCACACAGAAAAGAATTTATTAGCCCAGCTGGGTTCAGTTGTGGTAGCGAGAAGATAATTTATGTGTGATGTTCTAAAGCAAATTTGCTGTGTTAGATTTCAATAAAAAGCTACAGAACTAGACTGGCTACAATAATTTAATATAACATGATATGCTGTGAAGTACTGAATCTGACTAAAGCAGTGTGTAAACAAATCCTTGAGCATTTGCAACTCATGACAAATTTGGGGATTATAGGAGAGGAAGCATATTTCTTGTTGAATTTAAGTGATCTTTTTGAGGGCTAATGTTGTCAAAAGCCAAGTCTTGGGAGATATATCTCCTACTGCAGCTAAACCTATGCACTTCTGGGAATTGGAATATCAGCAGTGGTGGTTTTATCTGTGGAGCTATACGGTATAACAATTGTGAAATTGGATTTTCTCTTTTTGAGTAAGAATTCTTGATACAGTTATGTTGTATTTGGCAGTTACTGCAAACAAGAAGCTTTAGCTGCTTTTTCTGAGATGGCCAAATATGTTTAATTACATGTCTAGGCCTAGTGTATGGACTTTTAAAGTACACAGTTCATACATGAAGCACTAAAAACCTTCCAGTGAAGATTTCAGATAAAGCATAGAGAATGAAGATTTTATGTTAAAAATTGTATTCTATAGGATTCTGACAGACAGAAATCTAAGCTCTTTGTAACTGGGTTAGATCTTACCAGGAGAAAACTTTGATGCCATTCCACATCAGCTGCTGAGGAAGTACATTGGATATGCTCGGCAGTACGTTCACCCAAATTTATCTTCAGAAGCTGCTCAGGTCCTCCAGGAATTCTACCTCGAGCTCCGGAAACAGAATCAAGGAGCAGACAGCACCCCAATCACCACAAGGCAGCTAGAATCACTGATACGACTTACTGAGGTAAATGCAAACTGTAATACTGAATGGACTGAAAGCAAACAGATTATTCCTAAACTGCTACTGATACTCTATAGGTTTTGACAGCTTATTCACTGCTATGCTTTTTTGTTGCTAACAAAATTGTAAGAATGCAAGAGACTTGCAAATGCTTAAGAGCTACTGTTGCTAAGAGCCTCTTATAAAGTAAAACACCTTTGATGGGGTACAAATTCTTCACAATGAGGGTGGTGAGGCCCTGGCACAGGTTGCCCAGAGAAGCTGTGGCAGCCCCATCCCTGGCAGTGGTCAAGGCCAGGCTGGAGTGGGCTTGGAGCAAGCTGGTCTAGTAGAAGGTGTCCCTGCCCTGTGGCAGGGGGGGTTGGAACTGGATGGCCTTTAAAGGTCCCTTCCAACACAAACCATTCTCTGGTTTTATGAAAGAGAATCTATCACATTCTCCCAAAAGGAAAAAAAGTAGGTGCAGACAGGAATAAGCTGAAACTGCTGCAAATAAACTCCAAGTTACAGCCTGATAATGTGAATGTGCAGGAGATGACCTGGAAGCGCTGTTGAAAAAACAGAGAAATCTTCCTCTAAATCTTTTAGGCTTAGGTTCCATCTCTGCTCCTAAACTTTGTGCTAGTTATGGAGTGATTGTAGCCTTTTTTCACATTGACTATAATATATCTTAAATATACTTATGTGGAGTTTTCTTGTTTTGTTTTAAGGCACGATCAAGACTGGAATTAAGAGAGAAATCTACCAAGGAAGATGCTGAGGATGTAATAGAAATAATGAAATATAGGTAATACACACTGCTTTAAAAATAAAGAGAGAATCACAGTGCTATTCATTCAAACCTTTTATTTTTTGATACACAAACACAGTGAAGAAAGTACTTCATCAAATTTAGGCCCATAATGCCAACATTCAAATTTGTTAGCTCTTTAAAAACCCTAAGTTGACTATGATTGCTTAGGCCTTTGAGTTGTATCATTGTAGTGGTTACGTAGATCTGTGTACAGTAAATTAGACATGAGGCACTGCCAAAGGTTTTTTCTTCTCTTGTGTAATTACTCTGTTGTTGCAGTTGAACAATTTAACTTTAAAAGTGATTTGGACAGATGCTTAGTCTAAGTTCCCTAGATAGTGACTTTTTTACCAGGGGATGGTTTCCTATGTGGCTTCAGAAAGCTTTGCCAAGTGGTTATGCCTTAGGAAGCGAACTAATGCTCTTTTGCTTTTCCCTTCTGTTGCTCTTGTTTTAAATATATTTTTAGCATGCTGGGAACCTACTCTGATGAGTTTGGAAAACTGGACTTCGAGCGTTCACAGCATGGGTCTGGGATGAGCAATCGGTCACAAGCAAGAAAATTTGTTTCTGCCCTTAACAGTATTGCAGAGAGAACTTACAACAATCTCTTTGACTTGCAACAGCTTCGGCAGATTGCGAAGGAGCTGCAGATACGGGTAAGTTAGGAAATAGAGCATTTTTCCTGCAATAAACTGCAAGATCAGTCAAAATGATTTATTGCAAAATGGAAAGCAGAAAAGGCACATCTGTTGTGCCTCTGCAATGAACAGAAATAAGCAACATTTTCTGCTTGTTAGGCTCCACAATTTTCCTGAAGTGCCTTTTGTTTGTTTGTTAACTTTACTAATGTTACTAGCTGACAGTAATGGCTCCTTGCATTAGTAAGGGCTGGTTCTCCTGGTCCTTAACAAGATTCTGCTTTGTTTATGAAAGTCAATTTTGGTTCCAGTGTTCTCTACTCCCTCTGGCTCCCCAGGGGACACACCTATTTTTGTTCCCAAATTTAGACTCTTGTGGTGTCTGTGTTCTATTTTAGCAGTGCCGTGATGTTTCTGCTTGACATTCTTTGGCCCAAATACACCTTCGGGGTTTTCATTCCTGTTTCAGGCGTCCTAATGCTGTAACTTGATACGAGTATCTTGTGGGACACATGGCCACAAACATGTTTTATTGTGCAGTTGATTTGCATTCTGTACAGGGGTGGGGACTTCAGTCAAACAAGAATATTGATAGCTCATTCTACTGAAACAGGGGAGATTTAGATGAGATATTAGGAAGAAATTCTCTACTGTGAGGATGGTGAGGCCCTGGCACAGGGTGCCCAGAGAAGCTGTGGCTGCCCCATCCCTGGCAGTGTTCACAGCCAGGCTGGAGTGGGCTTGGAGCAACCTGGTCTAGTGGAATGTGTCCCTGTATGTGGCAGGGGGTTGGAACTGGATGAGCTTTAAGGTCCTTCCAATCCAAACTATTCTGTGATTCTATGAAAAAGCTTCAAATATAAATTTAAAGCTTAAAGCTGGATTTCAGGTATAATGAGTAAAAAGTAGTGATAATTTATTTCTCTTTATGGAACTTATTATGGGCAATAGTGTTATTCTTTCTGTTCCCTGGTTAGCTTTGACCTGCTGGGGCAAGACTGCTTCAGTTTCCAAACTTTTTCAGATGTTGGATGTACATAAGACTGGATTTGGTATGAATCCTGTCTGACAGAACATATTACTGCCAGATATCTTCTCACAGGACCATTTGTTCCAGTCTTCCCTTCATATATAGAATATTTGTTTTCCCTATTCAAAGCCCTACACCTGTAAGAAATAGTTGGGAATCAGTGAGCGATGTAGAAATTGGACTTTTCTTTGATACTTCTGTTTCAGAACTTAGATTTAGACATACGTACCTGCATACTTTCTGCATGTCATTTAGTGGAGAACACTTGTTCTGTGTAACACCACATTAAAAACAGGGTGTAAGTAGAGTGCAAAAGGGTGCAACCTCCTAGCAGGTCAACAGTTTGTTAAGGAAACGAACCTATTCTTAGGCAAATTTCAAATTATTTTACTCAGTTCTTTTAAACTTTGTTGTTTTACATCAGATAAAATGTCATTCTTCCAGTTTGAGAGATGTTTTTGTCTTTCTTTTCCCAGGTATCTGATTTTGAAAGCTTTATTGGATCCCTAAATGATCAAGGTTATCTTTTGAAAAAAGGCTCAAGAATTTATCAGCTTCAGACTATGTGAAAATAGCCACAGTGCAAAAATTTGAGAGACCTAATCATTGCACCTGGAATGGACTTGATGGCCCTGCAGCAATACAGCACACTGAGCTGCAGCCTAGCACAGCAGTCAAGGCACTGCTGGTACTGTTGCTTAATGAGGTGTGAGATCACCTTTCAGAAACTAAGGGTGCCCACAGGGTACTGTAGGACAAACGGACACCCTAATGTTGCTGCTTGACACATCTTAGGTCTGCTTGAGGATGTGAGACAGGGTGAGACCAGCCCGTGCTTCATCACCCATGAGGAGGGGAGGAGTGTGTTTTGTGTTGACATGATTGCAGCACCGTAACAGATTTTATTTCTACAAGAAACACTGCACCCACAACATTCTCTTTCATGAGAACACAAGAGTTATATTTTTAGCACTGTAGCTCATTAGAAGAATTTTAAATATGGAAATATTGTCCAAAAGATGGGAACCTTCATGTTGAGACAACACAGTTTTGTTGTTTTTAAGAAATGCGACCTTGCTGAAACTGACCTGATTTTCTGTTTGGCAGCTCTGTATTTGTTGCACTTTGTAGAAGATATTTTCATTTGAAATGTAAGTCTGATGTAAGAAAATACCTTTGTTACCCTATTTAATTTGTAAAATGGTATTTGGCTTTTATTTATGTCTTTCATTAAACTTTATGTATGAGATACCTGTTTTTTGTTTAAGTGTTACCCAGTGACAGTGAATGCTGGTGTAGTTGTTAATGGCCATTACCTCACAGGAACATGCTTATTTATGTTTCCGTGTCATGGAAATATAAATAACATTTATTATTATTTATGCCCCATCCCTGGCCGTGTTCAAGGCCAGGCTGGATGGGGCCTTGAGCAACCTGGTATAGTGGAAGGTTTAAGGTCCCTTCCAACCCAAACCATTCTGTGATTTTTATGACATCTATACAACATAAATAATGTCTATTCCACAAGAGTAAAGTGCTGAACATTTCCTGACTCTTATTAAATCAGAATCATGGTCTAGTGCAATAAAATGACAGCTGAAGAAGCTTTCAGTATAAGAATCCTCCCGGATGGCAGCACAATGCTCAGCCACTCTTTGGCTTCTGGTCATCAGCAAACTTGCTGATGGTGCTCCTCTTCCCAGTGCCCAGGTCATGTTCAACTCCTGCCTTCCTCCTCAAGTCTAAAAAGGAAGAAAGCAAATACACCTACCTGATGTGACAGAAGGATTAATAAAGTAAAGTCACACACATTTTAGCTGCTCTTTCTAGATTCTTTGAGGCAGCTGAGGTAGAGGTAAATACCCAACATGCCACTGGTTTTTAAGAACCAGCATTTGTTTTACTGACTGCTGCGTGTAAACTACTCCTGATCAAACAGCTGGGGCTTAAACCCTACGTGGGTGATAAACTGATGCCAGAACTAGGAACACTACCGCTGCCTCTTACCGGCAATGGGGGTGGGCAAGCGCAGGCCTCAGAAGCGTATCAACGGCTGCACTTGGAAAAGTAAACTCTTCTTCCTCCTTGAGCTAAAGTAAACGTGGGCGAGGGACGGTGAAGAGTGAGCACAAGAAGCCACTTGGTTCCTCTGAGAAGTCTCTTACGATAAAGCCAACCTTCTCCTTCATCCCCTTATAGAACAGCTAGAGCACATCGCCACCCGCCGTGAGGAGGCGCGGGGTGACGCCGGTTAGCCGCCCGTCATGCCGCCATGGACACCTCCGTCCGCTCCCGGGGGCCCCCAGGGGACAGCTATAACCAGCGGGTAGGTCTTTAAGCGGCAAAAACCCCGTTTTCTCCTCATTTCTCCCCATTTCTCCTCACAGCTCCCACTCCCCACCTCAGCCGCTGCACCCCCCGCGGGCGACAGCCTGCCGTAAAGCGCGCGGGGCAGCGGCGAAGGCCCTGCCGTAAAGCGCCGCAAAAAGTCGCGCTCCCCCCCCTCCCTCCGCCGCACACGCACAGCCCGCGGCTCTTCCCGTGTCCCCGGGCCCCCGCACGGCTGCCGGTGCGGCGGATGGCGCCGGCGGCGGGAGGCCGCTCGCTGCCGCGGGCAGGGCCGCAGCTCGCCTAGGCCCCGCGGGCAGGCTTTACCCCGCACCATGCTGGCCGCCGCTTGGCTGGGCAGGGGGTTCTGGGGGCTCCTCGGCGGCGCGGGGCGCAGGCGGCCGGGCGGCGGCGCAAGGCCTCTGGTCAGCCGGCTCGGGGCGGCGGCGGAGAGGCGCGGCGGCCGCCGCCATGGCAACAGCGGCGTGTTCTGTTGGGCGGCGGGCGGCGGGGCTCCGGAGGGGTGGTGGCGGCGGCGGCAGTACCAGAGGTTGCTCCGGGAGCCCGCCGCCGCTTGGCGCCTCCTCAGCGGCGGGGCCGCCCCGTCGGAGCCCCCCCGGGAGCGGCGGGCGGCGGGGCGTTACACAGAGCTGGTAGGTGACGCGGTGGGGAGCGCTCGTAACCCCGGGGCTGGTGGGAACGGGGGGTTGTGCTCAGAGGTTGACCCACGGGAGGGCTCTGTGGGTCTCCGTCGGTGGCGCGTTGTCACTCTGGAGGCTTGAGTTAATGGTTGGTAGCTTAGGGACGTGTGCATGTGTCTGGCGCAGAGAGCACAAAAAGGTTGGTTTAACGTAAAGTGTGTGTTTGCCTTGATCGTTACGTGCCAAATCGGGGTTTGCCTTCCTGACCTGAAGTTTTTGCTTTCTTGTTTTACAGTATGAAAACCCCTGGACCATCCCAAACATACTGTCAATGGCAAGAATGGGTTTGGCGCCAGTTTTGGGCTATTTGATCGTCGAAGAAAACTTCAATATTGCACTGGGTGTCTTTGTTTTGGCTGGCGTTACGGATTTGGTATGTGTGCATCAGCTTGGGAATGCTGTTGGGATAGCGGTGGGTTATGGTGATCCAGTTGGCATGCACTGATACTCATATTCCAATACAGATTTGGTTTTATGATACATATGTCCTTGGCAACATTGTGAAGGGAGGTGGGAGGTTCCCGAAGGGGACCTAGTGCTGTTGGAGCACGGGGAATGAGTATCAGCGTTCCCTGACCCAGCCCCAAGTGGGCATTCTCCAATGCTTATGGTCTGTAACTGTGTGCAGGTGTCCCAGATCCACCCATCATAACAATAATTGTGTGAGTTTTAAGAGCATCGGTCACTCGTTTTTCCTTTTTCTCCTTTTTTTTTAATATTATTTAATAATCAGAATTGAATATGTTCAGAGGCTTCGAAGATCTGGAATGCAGTATGAAAAAAAGCATAAAATGTCAGCTAAAGGGTATCATATTTCGTCTTAAAGTAGCTGTATTATGTGAAGTCAGTCGTGAAATATCTCTGTATACAGCCTATATAAGCTATTTTTATTCTTAGTTTTCTAACAAAAACATTGACCTTTGTTTTTCCCAGCTGGATGGATTTATTGCACGGAACTGGGCTAATCAGAAATCAGCTTTGGGAAGTGCTCTTGATCCTCTGGCTGATAAAATTCTCATCAGTGTGCTCTACATAAGCCTGACCTGTACAAATCTTATTCCAGGTGAGAAAACATCAACTGCATGCATTATATAAGGTAAAGAAGCTGATTTTATCTGTAGCAATATTTCACGTGTTTCTGGTAGGAAAACTATGGCTTGGAACTCTTGCTTTGTCAGTTGCACTTGGTTATTTGCTCTGATCAAATACTGAGCACACATCACAGGAAGCATGCTGCCATATCCAAAACCAACTAGTATATACTGCCATTTTCAAGTATATTTCTTTAAAGCAATAACAATGAGTAGCTATATCAGAAATTTTCTCATGGACTGGATTGTTTTAAGACTTCAGATTAAACTCTTTCAGAAGTCATGGTGAAAACCTTCAGTCACACGTAAAACTTGTTCAGAAGCATTTGAGAGTGGTTATCCTCTTGGTTCATATTTTGTGCGCTTTTTGGTTTGGTTTTAATCATGGGCATGATTTTTCACTAGATCCTATTGGCTTGGTTTTTCAGTTCCCCTTACTTCCATGATTATTCTGAGGGATGTAGCGCTCATTGCTGCTGTTTTTTATGTGCGATACAAAACTCTTTCTCCACCGGTAAGTATATAGCCTTAAACAAAATTGTAGGAACATGTAGTCATTGTATTTTGATTAAACCTTTTGTAATGGGTTTAAACTAAAACAGGGGAAGTTCAGGTTGGATGTAAAGAAGTTCTTTACTGTGAGGGTGGTGAGGCACTGGAGCAGGTTGCCCGAAGAAGTGGTAAATGCTCCATCCCTGGCAGTGTTCAAAGGCCAGGTTGGACAGAGCCTTAGGCAATGTAGTCTCATGTGAGGCATCCACTGTACAAGGCAGGGGGTTGGAACTAGATGACCTTAAGGTCGTTTCCAACCCAAACCAGTGGGTTTTACAATTCAGTGATTTTTACAAGTATAAAAATGTGAATAAGCCTTCAACAAAGTTGTAACCAAAAACGATTTTAATCTTGAGCCTTGATGATGACTTAAAACTTGTGTGGTTAACCTAAGATGTAGTGTTGTGCTTGTTCTTTCACCAGATAGATTTGTAAGCAGAACAATATTTCATAAAATAGGTTTCATCAAGATGAGTCAGAGCTACTGATTTTTTTCCTGTGTATGATGTGTAATAAATCATATAAAATTTATTTTTACATTTTTTCCTATGTGTGTTGTGTAGTCAATCATATAAGAGCAATAGCAGTATAATCTTTAGTGCTACAATTGACTTTTCTATGTTGTGTGAAGAGGTGTATCAAATTGACTTCTTTTTCTCCTCTTTTTCTCGCCCAACAGAGAACACTCAGTAGGTATTTTAACCCCTGTTACGCTACTGCCCAATTAAAACCAACATTCATTAGTAAGGTAAGAGTAGTAACTAGCTCCGCAGTACTTGGAGTGGTGTGTAGTTTGGATGGAGGGGACTGATTCCTCCTACCCCTAAGTTCAGTTTCAAAATAGTGCCAACCAATTTGAGGGCATTTTACATCCTGAAGGATTTTCAGCTATGCTCTGTCAGAGTGCATGCTAATTTTGAGTATGTATAGTGTATAGTTCAGTTGAGTATATAGCTGATTAAAAGAGGCTCCTAAATGAATTTTCTGTATATAGACTAATACTTAAACCAGTAATAAAAGCGTCTATATTCTTTGCATAGTACATATCTTCATTTTGGTCACATTTCCTATTTTGCTTTTATCAGATGAACACAGCGGTTCAGCTAATTTTGGTGGCAGCTTCTTTAGCAGCTCCTGTTTTCAATTATGTGGACAGCGTATATCTACAGACATTATGGTAACTAATCTCTTCGCTTGGTTTTTGTTTTGTTTTGTTTTGTTTTTTTCTGATAATTTAATATACTCTTAAGGAAACTGGTCATTGAGATTAATCTAATTGTGTGGCACAAAAAAAAAACTGTGCAGAGATGATGTAATAGACCCATATGCCTGAATTTTTTACACATTTATTCTTAAAAGCACAGGAGCTAGATATGTATTGGTATTTAATCGACTGTACAAGCAAACAGTAGTCAAATGATGCTAGTTAAGGTCCAGGAATAAGAGCTGAGAAACAAGTCTTCAGAATAGGCAGAATTCAGATTAATAGAAAAGAAGGGAGTGGGAAGAAAGGCTGTATGGATTCTTTATTTATTCATGCCATAGGTGTCCTTGGAGAAATAACTTTGATGTCAGTAAAAATAGATGGGAAATGTTTCCTTGGTTTTGCCTTATGTTATACCTGCTACCTTGAAATCTAGGTTTCTGAAGCCTGTCTGAAAAGCACCTGAAGAAATCTGTGATTCCTGCTAGACTATAGAAAGGAAGGGGAAGGATGGAGCGAAAACAGGCAAACAGCAGCGTAGCTCCTTAAATAGTGGTTGTTCCTTTCACTGCTGTTGTTGGAGGTGTGAGCTGTACTTGAAGCTGAACTGTAGCTGAGTGTAGGTGTTACAAGTGCAGTTATTTCTCCTGAGCAGTTTGGTAAGAGATCAGGAAAAGAGGCTGAATAGCAGAATTACTTAGTAACTTAGTTTCAAGTAGTAGAAAATCCAGTGTTACTTGCATTCTTCTTGAGGGGAGGGAGAGAGACACTCAAAAAACCCCCAAGTCCCACAAAACCAAAACAAACCCCAAAGTTTTTAAGGAACTAGGGGCCTTGATCTTGACAGCCAGTGTAGTTTTTCATCGTTTTGAAAGCCAAAACTAGAATTGCATCTGTGAAAGATATTTACTTTGTTGCTTGTCTGGGACTCTGAGTGAGTTAACATATCTTCGTTTGGTCAAATTTCTTACTTTGCTTTTATTGATGAATACAGAGGTTCAGCTAACTTTGGTGGCAGCTTCTTTAGCATCTCCTGGTTTTGGCAAGCTGTGGCTGCCCCATCCCTGTCAGTGTTCAAGACCACGTTGGACAGGGCTTTGAGCCAACTTGTGGACGGTGTCCCTGCCCATGGCAAGGAGGCTTAAACCACATTATCCCTAAGGACCCTTCCAACCCGAACCATTGTACAGTTCTATTGTGTGAGTAATGAAGAAGTGCTGGGTGTAACTCACCAGGGTCTTCTGTAAATACACTCTCAGACATTACCTGGATGAGTGGGTTGAGAGAGAGCAGTGGTAATGGAGGGGTAGGACTGTAGTGGTGGATCTCACCTGAATGATGTCAGCCTTTGACACAGAGGAGCACTGCTATTTTAGAAATACAGGTGGTTATTACCCAGCATCTGAGAAGGAAACAAAAGAGGCTGAAGCCAAAACTTGTGCTTTAGCTTTGGAACTTGGTAAAATGAGAAATTCCAGTCTTGTGTGGTTTGAATGTTCCCCTTTTATACTACCAATATATAATACCTCCCATCAAACAGTTCTCAAGCTGGTAAAAATTAATGTAGGCTACTAATACTGACTCTTGTCTTTCCTTCTCTAAGACAAGTGCTAATATGGTAAAATTTTGCCTCCTATGCAATTACACTGAAACATTCTACTTTGCACTACATGGCAGTTCCTTTGTTTATCTAATCCTCCACTTAAAATTGAATTTCAGCATATTAACTGTAAAACCTATTTCTGTCAGACATAGCCCTTGACTGTGTAGTGTAAAATAGCGATGATTAAAAATGATACTTTATTACTATACTTGGACTCAGATGACTTACAGAAACTGTTTTCCCCAAAGGTGCATCACGGCTTTCACGACGGTAACATCTGCCTACAGTTACTACCACTATGGCCGAAAAACGGTTCAGGTGATAAATAACAAATGAAGTTCTCCTGAAAGGACAGGCTCTTGGCACCGCTGGGTGCTGTACTGCCAAGGAGGTTATATTGCTACTGAATTTTGGATCAAGAACTCTTTTTTTCTGCTTAAAACCATGGCATTGCAATGGAGTGAAGATTGAACATGTACTGTATATATAGAGACTTTTCAATGTGGTTTTTATTTGTTTAAAAATAGGGTTGTTTACAAAACAAATAAATAATATCCTTAAAGACACAGGTTACTGATTGATGCCACGTGCATTCTGAATAATTTTATACTCTTTTTGAAGTCAAAATATGCACCTTTCACCAGCTTTCTTGCCATCTTCATAAGACACTGAATTCTTCACAGGACACTGAATAGGCCGAGATCTGAGAAGGAAAAGCAGTTAAAAGAACAGATTTTTTTTGTACCTCAGCTTAAGTCCCTAAACCAGCATTGCTCATTATGATGTCCATCAACCTGCAGCAGAGGAAAGCATCTCATCGGGAACAGTATCTTCAGAGATCTAAACCAGCAGGATAGAAATCTTTTCCTTCGTGTTCCGTGGTGATATGGATAAGCCATGAAGAGTTACTACCCTGCCCCCTTTTTCAATACAAGCGACCATGAACTATTCACCAGAGAAGAGCATTGCCCCCAGAAAGGTTGGCTGTGCAGTGAGTAGTCTGTACCCAAATGGAGTTAAGTTTCTCATTCTATATATTAATTTCTAGTGATTGAAAGGAACTCCTGTATCTCCACATTCTTTAAAGCTTTTAACGATGCTGTTTAAATACTGCTGTAGAAAGGAGACATTTTAAGTATTGTCTAAATTAATGGAGAGAGTGGAGAATGGAGAAATTGTTAGCTGCACATATTGTTACATCTTTAATTTTCCTATTCCTCGAGCTTGAAGATTCCCTCAGGCCAGGGGACAACTTGCACGTGTTCTTTGCCTATTCTCTACTTACAAAAAAGATACAGAATAAAGAACTAGACAGAACAGATCATGTTGATCATAAACCTATGTTTTATATTTTTGAGCAATGTGATATTTCTTGTATGTCAAAAAAGTGTAACTATGAAGGGCTTAAATATCTGAAATCGCGTGGTGATGCCACTGATGAATGATACTAGCAGAAGACAATTTGCTGTAGACTTGAAAGCACACAGTCTCTTTTGTGACTGCACATGCTTGTATATACAAAGCATTTTAATACTTTTTATATTTAAACTTGTATAGAATGGTGCACAGAGAAAACACTTGATATTTGTTAGTACCTTTTTCTTAACTGTCCCGTGGTTTGTGGCCAGCCCTGCCTCTTACAGCAAAAGGATAGAGAGCAAAGCTGATGGAAGCTTCCTTAAACTGAGTGTTCAGTAAAATGGAGTACTTGAAGAATCAGCATAGAAAAAAATGTGTTATACCCAGTCATGTCATTCCTGTTTGGTTCTGGTTAATGGGGTTGGGGTTTAATTGGGGTTTTTGTTGTGTTGAGGTGTTTTTTTTCCCTGTTTTAATCACAGATACCTTTGGAACATTGCATAGAATTGTCAGGGACTGGAATGTTGATCGGTGGAGGCTCTATGTTGGTGTGTGTTATTACACCTTGTTGACATAAGTTCCTTGTACTCGGTGCGACGTGCCTAAATACTAGTGTTAAATAAAATTAGTCTGGATGGCAGAGCCGCTGCGTTTTCCGTTCGCGCTTTGGGTACCGGGTGGTTACAATTACCTTGCTAAGGGTACGGTCCGCCTCACCCCGATAGGACTCGGTACACTGGCGAGGACTGTCCCTGCGCGGCCGCCGTACTCGCGGGCGGTGCCTCCGCCCTCCTCACGATGGCGGAGCCGTCTGTGTGGGCAGCAGGGTGCTGTGC